>JAOTAX010153940.1:0-15018 GCA_025629825.1 Erythroxylum guanchezii | reverse complement strand
TCAGACAATGTTTGTTACTCCCCTTTGAAGCCCACGGTGAACTCAAGCCATTGCTACATCTTCAAGAGGTCGGAAGCCTTAGCTGTGCATAACTCCGGCGATCTCCATCACTGCTGAAGTTCCGACGTTAATCATGGCTCCATAGACTGACGGTGAAATAGCGGTGAAGTGTTCGGCAACGAATGGTGATGATCGGAGATGGAATGATGAGGTGGTGGTATCGATGTCTCTGGTGGCTGCCGAAAGTGGTGTCTCTGTATATGTCTAGCTAACTCTTTTATTGACCTAATTCGGTAAATTTATACATGATGGATATGGGCCGGGTCAATACAGTGAGGAAAATTTCCAATTAGAGTCCGGGTTTCCGTCTGCACGTCGCGATTAGACAATTAACGGACGTCACGACGTGCGGCTCTTGGTTGCTCACCGCGACGTGTTGATTTGTTGACGTCGCGACGTGCGATTGTCCATTGACACGCCACGACTTGGAAATTGGCATACGTCGCAACGTGTTTGGTTTGTTCTGTTGGATTCGTTGCGACATGCTGGAAGGCTCACGACTTGTTGACTTCTTGGCGTGGTTGACTCCTTTGTGTTCCTACAATTAAATCAACAATTTGCAGCATCAATTGTCCTTGGAAAAATTATAATGCAATCAATATCAATTTGTAACAATTTCACTAACAAATTGCGAATAATATGGGCTCACTATAAGGAACTAATTTAAGCACAAAAGTCACAATTAGGAGTCAAAAAGTGCATTAATAGTTATGAAAATGTAGCCAATTAATAATACAAACTTGGCTCAATCAGTAGCTCATGGCTATACAAAACTTGCAAAATATGAAACAAAAGAGTCTTTAGTTTCCTAAAAATCGATCTCTTCAATCTTCTGCTAGCCCACCTTTTATAGGGATAGTTCTATTTTAAGAGAGAGAGAAATAGGCTAAAGATTAACATCCCTAACTTCCCTCACTAATCCTAAAAAATCTTTCCTACCAGATCTGAAAATATTCAAATTAAAAGCTCAATCGTGTCCTCAACGCTGTACCGGACGTTCATTCACACGCGACCTTAAGCTGTGGGTATAGCTTACTGCCCAAAATATGAAGTTAGTCTAAAAATTGAGGATAAGTAGTTATAGCTCAAAACTTCAGACAACAGCAACCAAAATATCTCCAATTTGGCTCGATTGTTATCTCCTGCCCAAAATACATAAAACTAAATAAATTCCACCCTTTCTGCATGAATATTTACCTAAAACATGAACAAAATCATTAATATAATTAGCAAATATTCACACCATCAAACACCCCCACACTTATCACAAGCTTGTCCTCAAGTAGAACTTTCGTTTATAAACCAAAAACACCCCAATTGATTTTCACACAATCCCCTATCCATCCAAGATGCAACACACTAAGGAATACAACAAAGTCAACATAACCAACAATTCCTAGTTTTCCATAAAATAAACAATTGATTCTAAATTTTTTTTTCAACTTAAAAGTCAAGGCTTGATCAATTTCATCACACAATTGGGTTCCAACCTTATTAAGTCAATGCATAGGAAATCATTTATCAATCTACCAAGTCACTCAAGTTAAATAATGAACGTGAGATTGAGATGCTCTTCATTATACGACTTTTGCAGCTTGCTTAGGATGTCATAAGCCTTTTTACGCGATTACAATCCATTTGTGATGGCCGTCCCTGGTTACTCAACTCATCACAATCCTAGGTGACTACTAGCACTGCTCATACTCCCTCTTTGCTTTTGGCCTAAGTGTCGACATGGGTTGCATGAAGACCCCAGGTTACTTCACTAGAGTGGAGCAGCAGAGCAAAATTTGCTTTTTGCTTTTTGCTTTTTTTTTGCTTTTTAATTTTCTTTATTCACCAATTTTGAACAACTAGGTGAGCTAGGTCAACAATTCCTATGCATGTGACATAGATTTAAAGCAAGCAAACTTAGATATTTCACTCTATTAATTACAAGCCTCAAATTGTAAGTTAAGAAGAATTAGTAGGCTCAACCACTTATTTTATGAAAAACTGAGAATAAACCTGATTATATTAAATTTATTATATAACTTAGCATGTCCCATCATTTCAAGATAAGAAAAGTGTGTGAATTTAAACTCAGGGGTTAATGTCCTATCATTAAAACCATTTAAGCCGTAATTACTCCCTCACACTTAAACCTCTCATTGACCTTAATGAGTGTCATATCAAAACATAAATATAGGTTAGCAAAATATGAGGAGAAGAAGTGGAAAGAGATTGCCTTGAGTTGTGGAGTAGGGAAAGTGGACTAGGACGGTGGAGTGGGTGGTGGAACATCAAAAGGGTGGTGGAGAGCGAGAAGGGCAGCATCAATTCGGGCAACCTGAGTGGTAAGAGTCTCCAAAGCTTGTTCCATGTGGTGTAGGCGCTCCTTAAATGAAGGAGCAGGTGGCGGACGCATTAAACTTCAAAATTGACTTGCTTAGAAATCAGATAATAAAGCATTAGAGTAAAGTCAGGGAAGAAGAAGACAGGAGAATAGATAAAAAGAAAGCAAAAGTAAAAGTGGAATTAAAATAACAAGGATATGTAAGGCGTAGGCACGCCTTAAACTTGGGTTGCCTCCTAGAAGCGCCTTTGTTTAACGTCCTAGGCTAGATGTCTTGCATTCCTAATTCCTTTGATGGACCTTAGCTAAGTCAATTCCTCGACCCCTTGAGCTTGGAAGCCCTCATAGAAAGGTTTGAGGCGATGTCCATTCACCTTAAAAACCTTATGAGTGTCCAAACTTTGAATTTCAACTGCACCATGTGGAAAGATATTAGTAATAACAAAAGGACCAATCCATTTAGATCTCAATTCCCAGGAAACAATTTTAAACGAGAATGATAAAGTAAGACTTTTTGCCCAATTAAAAAGCTCTTCCTGGAAATCATGTAATAATGGAAGGCTTTCATTTTCTCCTTATAAATTCTAGAATTCTCATATGCATCATTTTTGATTTCATCTAGCTCCTGTAATTGCAATTTCCTATGTTCTCCAGTATCATCCAATTGCATATTACATTGTTTAACAGCCCAATAAGCACGGTGTTCCAATTTGACTGAAAGATGACAAGGCTTGCTGTTCTCCTCTAAAAGGATCCGATGCATGCATGTAGATGGACATATACCCTTGATATCTACAATTGTCCATCCTATAGCCTTTTATGCTCTATCAGCATTCCAATTAACTTCTTTTCTTCCTCCTTGTTAAGTTTATTTGAAATGATCACTGGGAGGGTGTCTCCTTCTCCTAGGAAAGCATATTTCAAGTGGTTAGCCAGTCGCTTTAAATCCAATTTCAGTGGCATTGGCTTAGATGCCTCCAACTCATACACCACTTCGTAGAGCTCATAATGTGAGGGTTCTTTCTCGATCTTACCAATGTTGTCTGGATTTAGACTTTTACAAAGCGCATTCATTAACTTGTCTTCTATATCTAATTCAAATGTGGTTTGGATTAATCGCTCGATAATATCAATGCTGAATACACAATTCACATCATTAGGATATTTCATGGCATCATAAACATTAAATGTAATCACTTCACCATCAAATTCCATAGTCAATGTTCCATCATGAACGTCAATCTTTGTCCTAGCAGTACTAAGGAAGGGTCTCCCTAGAAGAATATCAGATGAGTTAGAGGACTTATCATCCTCCATAACTAAAACAAAGAAATCAGCAGGAAAAATCAGACCATTAATCTAGACTAACACAACCTCTAACACGCATTTGGGATAAACTATCGACCTGTCAGCTAGTTAAATTATTACCCCAGTTTCTTTCAATGGACTAGCATTTAAAGAAGAATAAATTGACAATGGCATAACATTGATTGAAGCACCTAGGTCATACATTGCCCTTTTTATTCCCACATTCCCAATAATGCAAAGATATAAGAAACATACCTTGATCTTTGCATTTGGGGGGTAGCTTCTTTTGAAGCATAGCAAACACATTTTCCCCCACACTTACCTTTTCATACTCGGATATTTTTTTTCTTGTTAGTGCATAGTTCCTTCAGAAATTTTGCATGCTTGGGTATTTTTCTAATGGCATTGAGTAAAGGTATGTTAATCTCCACTTTTTGGAATGTATCAAGAATTTCCTTCTCCTCCTTGTCTTTCTTGGATTTAGCTAATATCTTTGGAAAAAAGAGGTTTGGTTTCTAGAATTTTGGGTTCTGTCGGTATAAAGTTCACTGGATGCTCCATCTGTTTCTAAATTTCCACATCTGTTTTTGCGGCCGGTGCTAAGCCGCGCCCACGTCCCTTTCCAGCAACAGGTTCCAACTCTTTTCCACTTCTCAAGGTAATTGCACTTGCATTTTCTTTTGGGTTGACTATTGTCTGAGAAGGTAATTTACCTCGAGACTCTAACTTGCTGAGGGACACTGCCAATTGACCGACTTGATTCTCCAAATTTTGTATACTTGCTCTTGTCTCCTACTGGAATTGTTGTGTGTTAGTTGCAAGCGATTTGACTATATCCTCAAGAGACATACCTGATCTTGGAGAATTTTATTGGGGTAGTCTCTGTTAAAATTGCTGAAAATTTGGCGCTCTAGACCCATAACTGAGATTTGGGTGATCTCTCCACCCTGGATTATAAGTATTTGAGTATGGGTCATATTTCCTTTGTGACGGGCCAGTAAAATTTTCAACTGCAGCTACTTGTTCAAGGATATCTGTTTGCAAAGTGGGGCACATATCGGTAAGATGACCGTATAGGCACAAATCCTACACGCCTTTACTTGATGTGTATTCCTTACAACCAGATTTTGAACCAAAGAGGTTAGTTGATTTAGTTTATGTTCTAAGGAAGATACATTTACCTCATTAACCCTTCTTGAGGGTTCTTGACGGGACCCAAATTGTTGAGAATTTGCAACCATTGTAGAAATCAAATCTCAAGTTGCTTGTGATGTCTTGTTAATAATGGATCCTCTACTTTTGGCATCCATCATTCTCCTCTCATAAGTAATAACCCTTCATAAAAATACTAAATAAGGGCTTGATCTGATATCCCATGTTGGGGGCAGCTAGCACATAATCTCTTGAATCACACCCAATACTCATGAAGATTTTCTGAATCCCTTTGTTTAATACCACAAATATCTTTTCGAATCCCAAGGGCACGGGAGGTAGGGAAAAATTTATCTAGGAAAATATTCACCATATCTATCCATGAAGTAATAGTTTCAGGGGGTAAGTAGAACAACCATTCCTTGGCTGCATCAGCTAGGGAACATGGAAAGGCCCTCAATTTAATTTGCTCTTTTGTCACTCCTTGTGGTTTCATGGTTGAACAAACAACATGAAATTCTTTGAGATGTTTATGAGGATCGTTGTTCTCCAATCCACGAAAAGTAGGCAGCAGGTGGATCAAGCCTGATTTCAATTCGAAAGGAGCCTCTAAATTCGGGTAAGTAATGCATAATGGCCGCTGATTGATAGGGGGTTGTAACTCTCTTAGAGTGCGGTTTTCTTGAGCCATCTCGTTTTTCGGATCTAATTCACTGGAAAGAAAGAGTGATTCAGGGGCTGTTTGCTCTTCGGTCACTGAAACTTTGGTAGAAGATGCTAGCTTTCGAAACCTTGCTTCTTTCCTTAGCCTCTTTGTAGTAGTTTCTATTTCAAAATTGTACTACAATGCTCCTGTATGATCAGACCTAGTCATAAAAGGATAAAAGCGATCAAACCAGTCTCAGGAAAAGACTTCAAAATTTGATGGGTGTCGAATCCACCAAAAATAAGATCTACTCCTGAAAAATCAAATAAATTATAGCTAAAGCGAGTAGAGTCATATCCACAGAGATTGGAGATTAATCAATCCTATTGACAACCAGGGAATCAAGAACGAGGAAATAAAAAGGGGTTTTGTAACTGATGAGTAAAAATACTAAATTTAATAAATGGCAAGCAAATAAATTTAAATTGAAAAGAAATCATATTAATAGCATCTAACAAGGTAATCTCATTCAAGTTCTAAAGTTGATCATTGAAATAAAGAATAAATCCAAATCCCACAATAGATTGGTTATGATTATTGAAAAGCTTCTAATAATCTGATCCCTCCTTAATTTTAGATTAGTTGGAAACGCGCCTATAACTAACCCCTTATTGACGAACAATCCCAACACGCGCCTAGGATTTAATTCGTTAATAGCTTTAAGAACTAGAAAGACCCAACCCTCATCAACAAGATTAACAAGCGTGATTGTTTAAATCAGATTATTCATTCTCATAATATAATTTGAAAATTATATTACCTGCTATTATCATCAAGATTAACTAGACAATTACAGATCTAGAAATCTTGATTAGCTAATTACAACCCTACCAATTGCACAACGAGCTCTTATTGCAACAACCAACAAGATAATAATATGAATAAAACAGAGAATGAATAAATACTGCAGAATTTCAAGGACAAAAATAAAGTTTAGATCTTACAACTCATACGAACTTGAACTTGATTAACCCTTGTTAAACTAAAGTAAGTTTAGCCACTCGTGGCTATACAGAACTTGCAAAATAAGAAATAAAAGAGTCTTTAGATTCCTAAAAATTGATCTCTTCAATCTTCTGCTGGCCTGCCTTTTATAAGGAGAGTTCTATTTTAAGAGAGCGAGAAATAGGCTAAAGATTAGTATCCCTAACTTCCCTCACTAATCCCAAAAAATCTTCCCTTCCAGATCTGAAAAATATTAAAATTAAAAGCTCAATGGCACCCTCAACTCTGTACCGGACATTCATTTAGCGCCACCTTAAGCCGTGGGCACGACTTACTGCCCAGAATCTGAAGTCAATCCAAAAATTACGGATAAGCAGTTACAGCTCAAAACTTCAAACAACAATAACCAAAATATCTCCAATTTGACTCGATTGTCATCTCCTGCCCAAAATACATAAAACTAAATAAATTCCACCTTTTTTGCATGAATATTTACCGAAAACATCAACAAAATCATTAATATAATTAGCAAATATTCACACCATCAATGGGTATAATTAGTTGCTTTGAATTTTTTCGCCAAATATATTCCAAGTTTAAGATTTAAAAACACTTTGACTACCTACATAGCTTCTGATAAGATGAGATTGAAAATGGAATTTTAAGTATGAATAATTAAATGTTGCATGAAAGATATCTTTATTGAAAGCTACAATACAAAATATTATAATACTATTGCAACTATTTGAGATTAGATATTAAATCCAATTTAGTTAAAAGCATTAGACTCATTATTAGGTAATTTTATTATAATAAGTCTTCGTCTTATTGATTTGATTCAAATAAAATGTATTTTTAATTTTTATTGTTTATATATTAGTTTAATAATAATGAATATCAATCAAAAATTTAAAATTCTTTTTTATAGATTTGATGTATATATCAATTTTTATGATGTTTTAATTGATTTTTATAATTATTATTTATGTATTAATTAAATAATGTAAACCTTTAAACTTTAATTTTTGAACAATTTGATGTTAATTCTAATTTTTAAAAATTATTTTTAAATAAATTTTATTTTAATAAAATAAAATAAATTTAAAATTTAATACATTAATGCATTGATGTATATTGCTTATCTATTTTATTTTAGGAATTGTGTTGGCGCATTGATGAATTATATAATTATATTTTAATATGTAGCACAATTTAGTAAAGGCAACTCTTATATTTGAATATAGAAATTAAAGTATTATATAATAATTATTTTAGTATTAAAAACACTATTAACAAGTGCATTTTAGTATTAAATCATTTTAATCATAATTATTAATGGTTTAAAGATAAATTCTAGAATTTTATCTTTTATATTGACTTTTCTTAATGTAACTACAAAATTTTCTTCGCAAAAAAAAAAAAAAGAACTTGTATCAATTATAAGTTGTTATGTTACTAGCTTGCACATTAGACTAGATTTTATCCTTAACCACGATCAATTTGGTGATTATCATAATAGCTTACTATTCTTCACTATTAGATTAGAGGAATGTCCCATGAAGTCTATTATGATAAAGCAAACATATGCAAGAGGGGGTGAATTGTGTGTGACTTAAAAAATTTTGCAAGTTATTTTCAGTTCAAAGGGAAATGACAAAAGCCTGTCTATACTTAAAACAGTAGGAACTTGTTGTGTGATAGGATCCTATTCAAATGGAAAGAGTCTATTAAATGATAAAAAGCTTGTCAAACAAAAGGAGTTTGCTAAATGAAAAGTTATGTTGAAAACAATTTAAAATAAAAGGCACCTGCTAAAATTGAAAAGAACCTCTTGCAAGTTGAAAACAGAAGGAGCCTATTATAAAGTGAAGGAGCCTCTTGCTGAAATAAACACATAAATAATATAATGCGAAAATTTAAAAGTTAAGAGAAGAGATAGAAGGACGTAGTCGATTTATACTAGTTCGGCTTACAACCTTAGCTTACATCCAATCCTCATGTATCCAACTTGAGTGCTTCACTACAAAAACTAAGTAGTAATTTGACAAGCCTCTTTAAGTTCACGAGTACATATTTTGTAAGTTTCTCCAACCTTCCACACTCGAAGTGTATAACAAGCTTCTAAAAGCTCACAGAAGAATAAAATGTAAAATCAAAAGTAAGTTCTCAAATAACAATTTCTTTATTGATAGAGTGATTTCACTTTCTAAGGCTCAATAAGAATGATACGACTCTCAAGAATATAGAAGATGCTCAAATTCCATGTATGTTCATTACTTCACAAGTGTTGTTGCTCTTTTTTAAATAGTCAATTTCTTCATCTAGTTGTTGCTTCACTTGCATCCTTAGTAAACTGGATGGATTTAAATTTGAATAACTTTTATGTCATCTTTGCCAAAAATCTTTCAGTAATTAGAGGACTAATATACGACCTTCATAATTAGTAAGATCTTTTCGGATTAACCATTTCTAATGAGATAAATTTATAAAGAAGGTTCCTACAGGAAAGGAAGCATATTTCTTATAATTTTATTTCCTTTTGAGAATTAACCTGTTAACAGTTAAAGGGAATAAATCCATTTTGAATTTTGAAATATTATATAGTTATCACCAAAATCGTTAAATATAAACCTTGAGCTAATATATTCGTCAATAATAATGACATGTAAAAATTATCAAATTGTAATTCACATCTATTGCCAAACTTACTACTGCCAAGAAAGGTACTTCCTCTTAATTAGCTCACCATATATGAATATTTTATGTCTAACTTAAGAATGAAAATTAATGAAATTTTTTTCAGTAACTTTCGGATTAAATAGTGAAATTTTTAAATGAGAATTTGATTAGAATTATAAAGAAATATCTTTTTAGGATATTATTTTTTATTTGTTAATTTAAACTTTAAATTTTTTTACCAATTTGTTGAATGAGAATTTTAGTGTAATCAATGAAATAAATATATTTTAAGAAATTTTTTTATTACAATTTAACATAGTAAAATTAATTTTAAATGAAATATATTAATGCATTAATGTCAATTGATTCAAAATTATTATATTCGAAATAAAGTTGGTGCATTGTAGAATTATAATAGTAATTGTACTAATATCATTATACAGTTATATTGGGCATAATTTAATGAAGATAACTCATATATTTGATTTCTAAAAAAGTTCATATATCTAAATGAAGAAATTAATATCACATAATAATAATTATACTAATATTGAAAACAATATTAAAATATACATCTAGCTAGAGATAAACTCAAAGCTCTCAATTTCAGAACCTTTGGAAGTATCCAGCACGAGGTAATAGACACTAATCCAAATTTATAATTCTCAAGATAACCTTCATTACTTTCCTTTAGATAATAACAAATAGGTAGAGAAGAAGCCTACATTGAGGAACTATAAAGAAGTAGTTGAAACCAATTACTCAATCATGAAATAAAGATCAATGATATAATGGCTCGATGATGGTGATAAGGATTCAAAGTTCTATAATTTAGTGCTTTTAAGAAGGAATTGTAATAGAATTGCTTCCATTAAAAATGGTGAAGACCCTTATTCTCTTCTCAATCTGACATCCTACTTTAATTCATAAGTTCAGCTACATTTTGCTTAGTGTTTCCTCTCCATGCTCCTTTCTAGTGTCTATCTGTAAGTCAATCATCTTTGAACATATCTCTTTTAATGAAATGGATTTCCTAATCAAACTTGTTATTTCCTTATATGTTAGATCAATTCTTGTTCTTACTCAAGCCTAATAAGGCTCCTGGCCCTGATGGCTTTAATGACTTTTTCTTTTAACAAACTTAATTATATATTAAAGCTTTTGTTATTGAAACTTTCTTGATTTTTTCAATCAAAGGCGGACGTCGAAAGAGTTCAATAAAACCTTTATTATTCTTACCCCTAAGGCACCTAACCATTCTTTATTAAAGGATTAGAGGCATATTTCGTGTTGTATTACAATATATAAACTCATCTCAAAGTTATTAACTTTCATACCCAAACTTGTTCTCAACAACTACACCATCTCTTCTCAAAGAGCTTTCATTAAACAAAGGAAAATTGGGATAACATCCTCATTGATCAAGAGATTTTCAATTAATATTGATTCCACAAGAATTTTGATTCCATTAAATGAAATTTTATTCTTCATGCTCTTTTCCTTTAAATTCCCCTCTAGATTCACTTTTTGGATTAAGCAGTACATCTCCACTATTTCCTTTAGTGTCATAGTGAATGCATGACCCACTAAACTCTTCCAAGGTGTTAAGATGTTACGGTAATGTTACCCCATTTTCTTTTGTCTGTTCACATTAGCTATGGAGGTCCTAAGTAGGTTAATTGGTTATGTAATTTAGAATGAAAAATATTCAATATTTAATATAAGTGTAAGAAGCTGAGAATTTATAGTCTATTCTTTGCAGATGATTTGCTTCTCCTTTTAGGGGTCGATCCTAATTCTATTTGTGCCTTAATGATATTCTTACACATCTTCCAAGTGCTTTCAAGACTCAGTACGAATAAAGATAAGAGTTAGGTTTTGATTTCATCTAGCAGCTCTCATTTAACCCACCTTGGATGTCTTAATAATAGGTCTACAACTTAATAACCCTCTTTTCACTTACTTAGGCATTCCAGTCTCTTCAAAAAGACCAATTCAAGCAAACTTTTAACCATTAATTAAAAGGATTAAGAAGAAGATTAATACCTAATACAACATTAGTTTGTCTTTTGCTATAAGAACTTAATTAATCAACTTATTCACTAGTATTTTACATGTTTACTGGGGTACTCATATTATGCTTCTAAAGAACCTAATCAAAATCTTAGAGAAACTAATATGGAATATCTTATAGTTTGGAGACATTACAAGGAGATCATTAGCCAAGGTAAAATGGGTAGACATATGCTCACCAAAAGATGAAGGAGGATTGGGCCTTATTCCTATTAGAGTCACTAATAAAGTGTTGTCAATTAAGTGTATCTGGGTAATTTTAGTGGATAATTAAGTTCTATAGGTTAGATCGATTCATTCTCTTTACATAAAGGCTAAGAATTTCAATAATGTCATACCAATTAATAACATTTTTTAGACCTTGATGCATATCTTCTAGATGGAGGAGTTGATAAGGCTTGAGATCAAGAACAAGATTAACAATGACTCTAACATCATTTTTTACCATGATAATTGGAGCAATATGGGTCCTTTAAGTAACATTAATAAATTCGGCTCACTAAAAGTTCTCATTCCTTATAATGCCTATATTAGAGATGTGTTATTTTTTAACATTTATACCATTAAGGAGAGGCAAAAGAAAGAGATTATTGATATTACTCCTCTTCTCTTTAACAATAACAAAAGGACTCTTTTCAGTGGATAAAGCACTCCTAGGAGTATTTTACCAATAAATCATGCATACTACTTTTTTAATCCAAAACACACTACTAGTCTTACACTTAAAACTATAAGTATATAGATCTTACTTGTAATTCAAAGTAGATATCGATTCCACGAGGATTGTGCTTAGGTACCACTTAATTTAGGTTGTTTTTTGTTTAAGAAATTGTTTCAATCGAATTTAAGAAGATAAGTAAAATAAAAAAAACTAAAAGTAATAGGGAAAAATGCAACCCAACCAAAATCGTAAACTAAGACTTAGAGAAAATCAAGATTAAACATTAGGACTTGTCATTATCCCTATTTGCTCCCCTCTAATTAATTGATTCAATTTATTCTTGGCCCAAGATTTCCTAAAATTCGAGCTACCCTCTCTCAAGGTGTAACTAAATTCACTAGCTAAATAACTTAGAAATAACTTTGGGATCTCTCGATGTGCAAAGCCTTTCCTAAACATTCAACTAAAAATGAAACTATCCTATCACCAGTGTATTGATCTATTGAAATATCTTCCTAATAAATCAATAACTTGTTATTTATAGGTCTATTAATCGACAACTCTCGTTGTACAATTAACACAGATTACCAAGCTCACTCTCTCGATTTATTGCAAGGTTTAAGCATAATAAATAACATGAACATGTATATCATTAAATCAATAACCAAAGGTCCATAAATAGTTTAACAACAAACCTTAAAAATTGCTTTAGCCAATCATAATATCCATAACATCCGCAATAATAAAATAATCCATGATAAACATGCTAGAAAATAAAGAAATTGAAATAAGACTAGATGGGGCAACTCCTCCTCTTCTTTGCCCAATCTGGAAAATCTGGATGACAAGGTGCTCTTTGCCCATGATTGTTTCACAACTCTCGGGCTTTTATGCCTTATAAAGTTATGAAAACCTAGAAAAATACATAAAACCTGCGTGTCTCTTTGACTTCCAATTTCCACGATCGTGGGAATTATACTTGTGCTTCCCACGATTGTGGGTTAACTTAACAGAAACTTGCTTCATAGATTTCCCACGATCGTGGAAAACATGCCTTTTTCCATGATCATGGGTTCTTGTTTTTCAACAACTCCACTTCTCTTCTCTTGGTTCCTAGCTCAATTACAACAGTGTCTACCCTCCATTCCTACACCAAAATGATCAATTCCTACCCGAAAATAATATCAATCACAAAAGAACAACCATGAAGATCAAACTAAACAAAAACACACAAAATAAGTCCTAAAACATAATAATACTAACTTATTGCAAGAAACATATACCAATTACTTAGAAAAACACATATTAATGCACAATTATCAACTTCCCCACACTTAAATCCTTGCTTGTCCTCAAACAAAATCAAACTCAACTAATCAATCCATCACTTCATTTTCCCAATGATTAAAGCAGAGAATCCTTCAAATTTTGGCCAACTCAAATGTTAAGCTATTATACATAGCATGACTACTTTTCATTAGTGTACATAAGCAAACTCAATTTACGGTACCATCACTCAAAGATAGGTATAAACGTAAAATGAATCTTCCTCACAGTTTCACTCATTTCTCTCAAGTGTTTGATGGTTAGTGTTTCACTAGAGCTCCCTATAAGAAACTACACTACCATAAGCTTGCTAATACACCAATTTTACTCTACAATGATTGGATGCATAAATAGATCAAAAAGGCTTGTCTCGGGTTGTAATGTAGTAAGGGTTAAGGTGCGTCATATGAGGTAAAGGGTTTAATAGAAGCATGCATAAAATAATAAGTGAACAAAGGGATACAAATATATTCTGAGATATACAAATGTAAATATACTACTACTCCGCATTTATTAATGCAATCAAAATGTTCTTCCCTTTTTCTCTTTTCCTTTTTTTCTTTTTCTTTTTTTTGTTTTTTATATAATTGAAGAAACATCAAACAAAATAGCAACTAGATACAATGTAATCAAAAAGTAGAAGTATAATACAACTTATCTCGGAACGAAAAAAATTTGTACCAAAAATCCCAAACTAGTGCATCACTTAATACTTTACTTTGCTTGTGAATGGGTACGCTAATGAGGTTTTGGGTTTTGAAATCCGAGGTGTTTTCAAGAAACAAAAGGGTTAAGGCTCAACGGGGCTAAAAAGGGATAATAACAAGGGTAGGTCATTTAAACCAAGGGTTATCACAAAAAAAAACCTTAATCATTTCTATTAAGCATGCATCTAATAGACTCAAACTAATTCAAAGCAAGTTTTGATGGTAGTAACCTAAAGGGGTATCACACACTCAAAGAAATAAGATGACTATAGATGGAGTCATATAAGCTCAATCCTCACATTGGCTCAAATGAAAATTTATTATGCATCTCTAAACTACCTCACTGCTCAAGTGTCACATTTTGAGTAAGTTTATGCAACCAACTACTTTTCATCACTTAACATGATTCACTCTCTACTCAAGTAGCCTAATTCAAGTTTAAGCATGCATTCAATCTTATTCCAAATAACATGATAGAATCTCTTGGAAAAACACATAAAAATGATTCAAGTGTGGTTCCATTGCTTAACACAACACAACATCAAGCAACAAACTAATATGGCTAAAACTTGCATCCTAAATAGTAAATAAAACAAATTTAAATGAAGCAATTGGCAAAGCAAATGTCACCTCCCCACACTTGGATAGCACATTATCCTTAATGTGACAAGGCAACCACAAAATGAAATCAAGACATTAAACACAACATTAACCAAGCAAACAAATAACACAATTAATAAAGTAAATAAAACAATATAAACAGTGAAAGGTAAGGAGGCTTATGGAGATTGAGGTGGTGAAGGCATAGGAGATGGGACTTCAATGTCCTTTTTTTGGAAGAACTTTAGGAACTTCTTCTTTATATACCACCGCTCCTTGTGTACTTGTCGCATGTGGTTGTCAAGCTCATTGATTTACCGCATCATTTATTGCTAATTTACGGCCATCTGGTCAAGAATTTACTGAAACTAATTATTGGCCCCTGAAAATTTTTTATTTTATTAAGCATGATTAGATTGGTTTTGAAGCCTTGATAGAGTAAATTAAGTTGACATTAATTAGTATG
>JAOTAX010153897.1:0-15022 GCA_025629825.1 Erythroxylum guanchezii | reverse complement strand
CAGAGCCTCAGGCTCAACGTTTAATGAGCCCTATATGGGACAGTTATCAATGAGCCCTACATGGGACAGTTTAGGCATTTGGTCATAACAAAGTAACAAATAGAAAGTGAGTCTCATGTGTACTGCATATGTATGATATGAACGATTAAAATTATATTAAATGTGAAATGTAAAATGATGTGTTATGTGACTGGGTGAGCCATCGATGATGGTCACTCACTGAGTTCGCAAAACTCACCCAAAATTTACAATTACTTTTCATGATCAGAAGAATACCCCATTAGGCCAACAGGAGTATACCGACAACATTCAAGTGAAAGATAGAGGCCGGGATCAGTTCATGTCTGCATTTGTGATTTCCCTATTTTGTATTGAATTGTATATTCCGCATCTTTTTGTATAACTTTGTGTTTTGAAACAACTCAAGTGTTTGTATTTTTGAAAGGACCCAAATGGCCTTATGGGAAATTTGTAAATTGCCTTGTATGATTAAAAAGGGCTTATGCCCTATTTGGTTATTGACTTCCGCGTGTGTGTTTGTGTTTCAAAAAAAAAATATGCCAATTTTCGAGTGATTGAGTGCTTTAGCACGCCACCCTTACGAGGCACGAACTCAGATATCACCGTCGATGTCGGGTTCAGGTCTTGCGGGAGTGGGGTGCTACATAAGTACATATGCATAAAGGAATACTTATACATTTGTGCAAAAATGTGATATATGTAAATGTGTTGTGTATGTTATAGAGGAGCACATTAGACGCCAGTCGGACATTGCCGAACCATCCAGGCAATAACTTATTGGAGCGTACTGTGAGTCAACCTAGATGAATTTCCTAGGATTGATGTAATTTGATTTGTTAAGCTTCCAATTATTAAACTGTTATAATTGTTTCTGAATTTTGGACTTAAAGACCGAGGAGTATATATTTGGGACTGTATTGGAAGTTTTCTGATTTGTTTGATAATTCTGATTGTATTATACTATGTTAATTCTCAACGAAAGTTGAATGCCAGACATAAGTCTGACGATTATGAAAATTCTGACTGTGCTTTATCAATGATTGTGATACATGGTAAATTTTGAATCGATGCATTACATAAAATTCATGCTCAGATAAAGGCGTTGTGGCCGAAGTAGCCAGTATTAAGCGCTTGCACGTAGAACTTTGCTTCGTGATATATGATTCTGCACGTAGAGCTATGCTCCGTGAATTTGTTCTGACTGAGCCCAATGAGCCAATATTTGTACATATGATAGGCACTCGGTCACAACAATAAGAAAAAATGTGAGTCTCATGCACATAACATTATAAGACTGAATTTCATTAAATGATTTGCAAAGCTGAAATGAATGATAAATTGATATGAACTATTTGTTATACTTGGCTAAGTGAATTATGTGATTATATGATATACCATATTGAGTGAATATCTGGAATGTATATATGATTTGAATGAATATTGCGAAATATGTGATTTGTGTATGTGACTCCGGTGAAATCGTCAATGATGGTTCACTAATCGAGTTTGCAAAACTCATCAAAAATTGCAACGTAGTTTTTCAGGTACAAGACAGGAGACCTAGTTCTTTAGACAAGACTAAAGGACCCTTTTGGATTAAGTTATGACTCAGAGATTTATCAACTGACATCAGAAGAGTTGTATTTTTGTATTTTGTAGTTTTTGCTAGAACTCGTATGAGGTTTTGTAAATATTTGCCTAATGGAAACAGTGTAAACTTTGTGAATGAATACAATGAATGGTTTTAAAATTTGTTGACTTTTTAATGATATTAATTGATGCCATGTGTAAGTTGGATTTGTTTTTGCTTTAACGTACCATTATCATAGGTTATGTACTTGATTATCCTTGGATGTTCGGGTATATACTCCATAGTAGTGGGATGTTGTAGCGACTGTACGGGAAGTTCATTCTTTTCTTGGTCATGTAGGATTTTATCGACGACTCCAAAATTGCATAACCCATGTGTAGATTGCTCCAAAAAGACGTGAAGTTTGATTTCGACGAGCCATTCAAATGCGTTTGATGAACTTAAGGAGTGACTCACTACAGCACCGATTATTCAACCACCGAAATGGGACATGCCCTTCGAGCTAATATGCGATGCTTCGAATTATGTAGTTGGCGTCGTGCTGGGCAAAAAAGTGGACAAGGTACCTCACGCTATTTATTATGCATCTATGACACTTAATGATGCCCAGAAATATTATTCTATGACAGAGAAGGAGTTTTTAGCAGTAGTTTTCTGATTGGAGAAGTTTCGGTCATACTTGTTGGGGACAAAGGTGATCATCTATTCAGACCATGCAGCTTTGAAATATTTGGTGAATAAGAAAGAAGCCAAGACGAGATTAATTTGATGGATTTTACTTCTTCAAGAATTCGATTTGGAAATCTGCGACAAGAAAAGAGCTGAAAATTTAGTGGCCGATCACCTAAGCAGGATCACTCCGAGACCACATCTGATGTTCTTCACGATAAATTTTTGGATGAGAATCTCTTCGCAATTTAACAGTTAATTCCTAGTATGCGAACATAGTAAACTTTTTAGTAACTAAGTCTTTACCTAGTGATTTATCTAGAGCTGAGAGAGATAAAATTAAGCGAGAGGCTAAATATTACATTTGGGATGAGCCTCACCTTTGGAAATTTTTTTCTGATCAGATTGTTAGGAGATGTGTCACAGATGATGAAATTCCTTCTATTTTACGTCATTCATCTATATATGGGGGACATTTTGGTCCCAAAAGAATTGCTCGAAAAATTTTGGAATGTGGACTATTTTGGCTTAAGTTATTTTATGAATCTTACATGTTTTACAAGTCTTGCGATCGTTGTCAAAGAACAGGTAACTTGGGATCAAGAAATCAAATGCCACTCACAAACATTCTGGTATATGAGATTTTTGATGTTTAGGGAATAGACTTTATGGGTCCTTTTCCTTCTTCCTTTGGTAAGAACTACATTTTGTTAGTTGTGGATTATGTTTTGAAATGGGTTGAAGCTAAGACTACTTTATCTGATGATGCTAAAATTGTTATAGATTTTGTTAAATCTAACATTTTTGTTAGGCTCGAAATGCCTCGAGCTATCATTAGCGATCGAGGAACCCATTTCTGCAACAAGATTTTTAAAGCTTTGATGAAGAGATGTGGCATCACCCATCGAGTTTCCACAGCATATCATCCGCAAACAAGTGGGCAAGCTGAAGTGTCCAACAGGGAGATCAAATCCATATTGGAAAAAGTGGTGAATCCAAATAGAAAGGATTGGAGCTTAAGATTGGACGATGCTTTGTGGGCATATCGAACTACTTACAAAACTCCGATAGGCATGTCGCCTTACAGGTTAGTTTTTGGTAAGCCTTGTCATTTACCTATAGAAATAGAGCATAGAGCTTATTGGGCTGTGAAAAAGTTGAATATGGATAAGGTAGAAGTTGGTAATAATAGGAAATTGCAAATGCAAGAATTAGAGGAGATTCGTTATGAAGTGTTTGAAAATGCAAAAATATATAAGGAAAAAACTAAAGCTTTTCATGATAAAATGTTTTCTAGGAAACAATTTTCAATAAAAAAAAAGTTCTTCTTTATCATTCGAAGCTTAAGTTATTTCCAAGAAAATTACGATCTCGTTGGCTTGGACCGTTTATTGTTACTAATGTTTTTTCTCATGATGCGGTAGAAATTCAAAGTTTAGATACCTCTTAGGTATTTAAAGTTAACAGACATTGCCTGAAGCCATATTATGAGAACTTTTCGATTGAGCGAGTGGAAGAAATAGAGTTGGTATCTCCAACCTATTTCTAATTAGGTAAGTAACGAAACATGTCCAGCTAAAGACTTTAAAGAAGCGCATTCGGTAAAACCCGTAAAATTTTCAAGTTTGTTTATGCTTTTTATTTTTCAACAATTTTTTATTTTTATTTTTAGTATTATTTCAATTTAGTTAAGAAATTAATTTAATATTTTCAATTATGCCATTTTAATTTTTATCTTTTAATTAAAAAAATGAAAAAAAATTGCTCTTCCCACCACCCCCCTTATTTCCCCTTCTCTTTTCCCTCTTCTTCTTTTATTAAGTTTTTCTCGCAGATACCACACATTAGTACTCATCTCCTGGAAATTAAATCACACTTTCCATACACTAAACCACATTCTATCCTATTCCTCCTGAAAACCACCCAACCCTAACTTGCGATTTCATTGGTTGCGTTTCTTGTCTTACGCAATTGTAGGTCTATTTCACAAATTCAACACAATGCCAAGGAAAAAGAGTGACTCTCCCAGGTTAGCAACTCTAATAAGGTTTGCTGTTGAGCTTCCTCCTCCACTGCAACCCACTACAACCATCGAACGACCGACCACCGCAACCTACACGTAGACAACATCGAGTTCGACTCCTAACCCAGGACCAGCAACACAATAACAAACAAGGAGAGGAAAAACAGTTGAAAACCGAAGCCAATGGAATGCCAGAATTGGTGGCTGCACATCTTTCCTACTTCCAGAAGATACAACACGATTTCAGTAACTCAGTGACAGAAAAATTTATCCCTGTAAGTGTATACTTTCTGACACTCTTCAAGAACTGCAAGTTTATAATTCATTTACACAAATGACGGGTCCAATTGGTTGGAGTGTTTTTGCTAGAATTAATTGCCATGCCTATGTTGAATTAACTAGGGAATTCTGTTGCACGTTCCAATTTAATTGTGATGAAGAGTTGTGCTCACAAAAGAGGTTGTTAAATTTCGGTTAATGGGGAAAGAATTTGCGTTGTCTATTGCTGAATTCAATGTCGCTATGGGGTTTGTTTCTAATGTTGAAATTGAAACTGAGATGTTTATCAATGCTAAATGTGACTATCATGAAGACTTCAATGCATCAAAATTATGGCGTCAATGGTCTGTTGATACTAATCCATACAATGCTAGTATTTTTAAGAGTTCATTTTTCAGCAATCCTGTTTTAAAAATCATTTATAGACTCTTAGCGTATAATTTTTCGGGTCGTAAAGATGTTGTGGGAACTTTGTCTAAAGTAGAATTTTATATCTTGTGGTATATGGATAGGAACTTTCCTGTGAATTTAGGTTATTGGTTTATAACACAATTTATATCAGTGTTATACAAAACATCTAAACCTTCAATCCTTGGTTCTTATATCACACAATTGGCAATTAATTTGGAAGTGTTAGATCTTGATAATACTAACATGAATGTGGCTTGTGGTATAGAATCGTTGGATTTAGATTGTTTGTACAGGATGGGAATTATGGATCGTAGCCATGGCCAAATAGCTTTCACTATTCTGGGCCTAACCACTTTTCCCACTACGAGACCAGTGGCACAAAGTGGGGCTCCACTAGCTGAAACCAGTAGCCACCAATAACATAACATCAATTTGAAGGACTGCCTTAGTCAGATCGAATGCAAAATGCACCGCTTGGAGAACAACTTGATGGCCTATTGGGAGTATGAAGGTGTTGGATCTTGAATTTTTTTTTATTTTAGAATTGGATCATTTATTAAGTAGGCTTGAGTAAAGATTGAAAATTTGATGGGTAGATTGGGACTTAGTTAGAATTAATGTAGTGTAAGTGGATTGAAGGGGTTAGAGCCATAAAAGACAAAATAAGGGCAAACTTGGGAGAATAAGGTTAAGGAGGGGCATAATTGGAAGAAAAGGAGTAACAAAAGGGATTGAAATTAGAGAAGTCTGGAAGATGTTGTGGGCAGCCAAAGAGAGGGAGAGAAAAACGTAAAATAGAGAGAAGAAGAAGAGAAAAGAAGAAAAAGAAGGGAAATCATCTTGCCAAGGTAAGTCTATCTTCTTCTTCTTGCCTTGTTAGAGAAAGAACTAGAGAAAGAAAGTATTTCGTGTAGAGAATGGGTGTTGGATTGGAAGAAGATGATTTAAAGAACCCATTTGATTTTTAGGGTTTCTAAGTTAGGTTTTGGGTTTCCTAACCTAAGTGGGTCATAGGTAGGTTAGATTTGAGTTTCACTCATATTTATTGTGATTATATGATTTTCTGAAGTTTATAAGTTATATTGGAATGTTATTTTGATTGGAACCTTGGTTGTGTTAGGAAACCAAGGGGACTCTACTCAAGAGCAAAAGGAAAGGCAAGCTTGACTTGGATTTCCGCAAGCTTAATAGGTGAGTAATATATTTATAGTTATTGTGTAATTGGGCAATATTCTTGCCTATGTGTGTGCTTATGATTATGACTTTTGTGTTAAACGAAAAGAAGAAAAAGCATAAGGTATAAACATATTAGAAAACGATTATGTACCTTTGTTTAGGCGAGAGTGGAGCCATTCTGTTCGTCATGTGCACGTTGACAAGAGCCTTCTCCCGACTGCCCGCTTGCGGCCTATGAACTCCGAAATTGGACTCATTCTGTTCATAGGGTAAAGTTTGGTTTCCTCATTCTGTTTCATGGAACCCCCAAGCCATTTGTTGTGCCTTGCATAATTGAATTGTTAAATATGAAGCATATTGAGTGTTATGTGTTATGAGTTGTTTGTGAATTGAGATAAACATGATGTATGTGTTGGACGTGTATATACATACATATGCTTAAATTTGTGCTAATTACTAATGGCTATATATATATATTAACCGCTGAGCTGTATAGCTCACCCCCATTATTCCCTCCTCAAGTGCGGATCAAGAAGACAAGTAATCCTTACAAGGCATTGGATACTCCCAGCTAGCTAGGCGTCTTTTGGATTTAGTTAGTAACACTGATCTAGCTTTATAAACACATCAAGCATGGAGCATTCATATGTATTTGTATTGTTTGTATTAAGCTACTGATGAGCGTGTTGATTGTTATTAAAGTTAAGCTCAAATTGTGTTCGGTTCTGTTAATGAAATATGATTACTTTTGTTTATGTTTTTTCAAGCTTTGTACTACATTTCGTACTTCAGATCTTTTTTTGTTGGGGAAAAATCCTGAATGACCTTGGTAGAATTGGTAGAAATTGTATATTTGGAAGTTGTAGAGGATCTTTCTAGCTTTCCAACGATATAAAGTTTGTCAGTTTAGGATATCGTAGTGGAAAGTTATGATCATTTGAAGTTTGTGTTACTACATAGGGTGAACTTTCGGGACAGCTGCTTTGGTTGGAAATTTTAACCTTTATAGAGGCAAAATTTGTTTTTGAGGTCTTCATGGGCTTGTAGGTTTAGAAGTCTTCTTTAAAACGGTCTAAGAATGGCCTTAATCTGATATCTGTAGTGAGAGTTATGCCCTTTTGATTGCTTCAGTCTTAGTATGACGTCATCTTCGTCTTAGTTTTTTGTCTTAGTATGACGTCATCTTCGTCTTAATATGACATCAGCTTCGTCTTAGTTTTTCGTCTTAGTATGACGTCATCTTCGTCTTAGTATGATGTCAGCTTCGTCTTAGTTTTTCATCTTAGTCTTTCGTCTTAGTATAACATCATCTCTGTCTTAGTATGACGTCAGCTTCGTCTTAGTTTTTGTTTTAGTATAACCTCATCTTTGTCTTAGTATCACGTCAGCTTCGTCTTAGATTTTCGTTTTAGTTTTTGTCTTAGTATGATGTCATCTTCGTCTTAGTATGACGTGAGCTTCGTCTTAGTTTTTCGTCTTAGTATGACGTCATCTTCATCTTAGTATGACGTCAGCTTTGTCTTAGTTTTTCGTCTTAGTATGATGTCATCTTCGTCTTAGTATGACGTTAACTTCGTCTTAGGTTTTTGACTTAGTTTGACTTTTCTTCGTCTTAGTTTAACCTTTTTACTTCCTTCTTCTATTCTATTTTTGATCCTTTTAGAGGCCGAATCTCGTTCTAAGTTCTCATAAAAGTTATAGATCTCAAAGTCCTCTTCTAAACCGTCCAAAAACAAAATCAATCCGACTCTTATAGAAAAAGTTATAGCATTTGCGCCAAGCCATATACAATATGGGTAAGATCACAAACATGTTGGATTCTTCTGACCATAACTTTTTTGTCCGACTTCCAAATTTAGTAATTCTTGAAGCATTGGATTCCTAGCACGTTTTTCTTCCCTTCCATAGAAATTGATAGCTTCTAGTGTTGGATTCGAAAAGATTGCTGGAAAGGAAGTGAGGGTTCACATAAATAACCCTATAGAGAAGCCCACTCTCGCTTTGTGACTCCGGATAGTTGGGCTCTGGAAACGGGGTCCAACAGAAGGCTTCCAACCTCCATAGCCGCCAACACCATGAATTCGACATTTCTAAATAAAGAAGCTTTCTTTTGCCTTTTCTTTTAGATTTGTGCTTCTTTAATTTTAAGTCCTAACATTAAGGATAATGTTAGTCTAGGTGTGGGGGAATTTAGGAATTGGAGTTTTGTTTTCGAGTGTGACTATTTTTTGGTTTTTGTGTGTGTTTATTTTCAGTTCTTGCATACTTGTTATGCATGTTAAGCCATCAAGCTTTATCAAATTAGTTTGGATGAGATTGAGTATATTCATGAAATTAAACTGGGCTAAGTGAATCTTAATTGAAACATGTTGATTGATTGCAATAATTGATCTTGTAAACTTAGTCAAAATTTTGACATTTGAGTGATGAGGTAATGTGTGGAATTCAAGTGATTCTTAAGTTAAACCTGTGAGTGAAATTTGAGCCTTAATGACATCATTTTTATGTCACTCTATTTCTTTGAATTATCTGATGCTCCTCTAGTCATATTTGCCTTCAGAACTTGCACTGAACCGGATTGAATTTGTTTGATTACATGGGATATAGAAATGAGCCTTCCTTGTTTTCTAAACCCTTTAGCTTAAAAATAACCCACCTAATTACTTCCCCTTGCAAACATTTTTGAGCCTTTAACCTTGTCCTTAAATCAACCACCTTACATTGAAACCCAAAAACCCCATTAGCCTTACTCTATCACAAGTTGAATGAAGCACTGAGTAATTTGGAATTTTTGTTATGTATTTTATTCTGAGATGCCTTTATAGGTACTTCTACTCATGTGCTTATTAAATTATGTTGCTAGTAATTTGTCTTGTTTTTTATTATTCTCCTTTGTTCTTAGCGTTAGTCAAGTTTAAAAAAAAGAGAAAGAAAAGAAAAGGGAGAAAAAGGAAAAAGAAAAAAATCAGAAAAAAGAAAGGAAAAAGAAAGAAAGGAAACAAAAGAAGAAGAAAAAGAAAAAGAATAGCATAGTAGCATTAGTTAATATGAGTAGTTGTAGTCCCTTATGTCATGTGGTTATCTCAGAATTTTAATTTGAATGTCCCTTTTACTGGATACTTTATAAATGCTTGTGATTAACCTTTTGCCAATTTTACCTTACCCTTGATCCTATCCCTATTACAACCCTTAATAAAGTCCTTATGATCTATTAGCTCATGTAATCCGAATGAATGATAACTGGTGAATTTGCAAGCTTGTGGTAGTGCAATGTGTTTGAGAGAGATTTGAGTGAAATACTTTGACCTTAAACACTTGAGCGTAAGAGCGAAATTTGTGAGAAGGATTCACTTTGGCTTCATATTTACTTTTGAACAAAGATGTCTTATTTTGACTTTGTTTATTTGTATCGGTGAAAAGTGATTATGATGTGTGTTGCAACTTAAGTCTAACTGGCCCAAGTTAATGGATTGTGTGTACTAAATCTTATGAAGGTTGAATTGATAGAGTGTAGTGATTTGGCATGTTTGCTTGAGGGCGAGCAAAGGTTTAGTGTGGGGGAATTTGTTAAGTCGTCAATTTGTATTTATTTTGTATTTAATTCTCTTTAATGTGTTGGAATTATTATTCAAAATTAATGGAATTGTTTTACAATTGTTCTCAGATGATTTTCAACACCTCAAAGATGAAATTGAATTAAAAAGATGTGAAAGAAACGAAGGAAATCCAAAATTCCAGATGGCAACAAATTCATTGACTAAGCGTGGACACGTGTAAGGATGAAAAAGAATCTGCAGACCTGCTTTTAAATTTAAATCTGATTCGTTTAAGATTTTCATAATCTTTTAAGATCAGATTGATGGAGATTCGTAATCTAAACACGTGGGAGATGTGATTTGCAAGAGAGGATGGAAAGGAAGGGATTGGGAGGCACTAAAAAAGGAAAAATTGTACTGTTCACGTTGGCTTGAAACAACAACACACTTAGGACTAGTTTTGACGTTTTTGCACTCTTCGATTCTTCTCGATAGTCATAAACAGTTTACGTTTCTGTACTATTCTCCTAGGGATTTTTGTATTCTTTAGGAAAAGACCAGGGATGGAGACTATGTATTTTGTTAGTTATTTGATTTTCAATTCCATTATGAGTAGCTAACCTTCTTTTCTTGGTTGAGGGAAACCATATTATCAACTATTATATGTGAGATGTTTTAATAAAGTTTATTTTGGTAATGAACATTAAGTGTCTTCTTAATTACTTTTTCTAATTGAATTGATTGATTTCTAGGTGCGCAACTAGGGATTGGTTCATTTAATAGTTAGATTAATGAAATATGAAGTTCAGTTTTGTTAATCACAAGTAGCAATTAGGATTATCTTCTTTACGTTTATGTCGAAAATTCTAAGAAGATATTCGTCTTGATTAAATGCATGTAGCACATGTATTATCTTGTTCACTAGTTTCTTAGTTCTTAACATTATTATTGAATTGAACCTACGATCGTATCTAGGTTGTTGCTTAATAAGAATGCTAGGATACATGTTTCTAGTCATTTACAGTTAAGAGAAAAACATCCCCTAATGAATGATTATTAATGACTAAAATTTTATATTGAGGATCCATTTTAGCGTGATAACATCAGTGACCCGAAACCAAGGTTTTTCTATTAAATTTTTATATCCAATTTCTTTTATTGATTTTCAATTTTTGTCATCTTTTTGAAACCCCCCATTTTGTTACTTTATTTTAGTTTTGAACTCGTACAATCATTGTCATTAAAATTCCTTGTGGGAACGATATCCACTTACCACTACTATATTAATTTGTATTAACAGAAATAGGTTTCTTTTTGAATTTGGTTGTAGGTGACATTAGTACCAAGGGAAAACATACTACTAGCATAAGAGATTTTCAAGAGCTACCATCTTTCAAATAACCACAGGATGTGCTTTCAAAGTGGACCTTCAAAAAACCTATGACTCCATACATTAGGACTTCCTCCTTATTACACTAGGAGCCATAGGCTTTCCTCAAAGGTTTATAGCTTGGATAAAAGAGTGTATAACCTCCCCCTCCTACTCTATTGTGATTAATGGATCCCCCTCTAAATTCTTTAGAGGGAAATCTGGCTTAAGACAAGGAGACTCACTATCTCCACTATTGTTCATTATTTGTATGGAAGCTCTCTCGAGGAGTCTGAATGTTTGCATAAATAGGAGTCCTTCTTTCCAATTCTACTGGAGGTGTAAACCCCTTCAACTTACCCATCTCCTGTTTTTCAATGACCTTCCGTTGTTTTGCCATGCTGACTTGAATTCGATTCAAACTTTGTTTAATTGTTTGGCTAGTTTTTCTAATTTATTTGGTATGCACATGAACTCTGCCAAGAGTAAGTTTTTCTTATCCCCTGATATGGAATCTTTGAGCCTCCAAGTAGAAGGTATTTTGGGTCTTAAGAAAGGCAATCTTCCCTTTCGGTACTTAGGGGTACCTCTCTTAACTGGAAGACTGTCTAAGAGGGAGTGTTTACCCTTATTGGAAAAAATCAATCTTAGGATTAACAAATGGACTCATAAACACCTCTCCTATGCTAGTAAACTCCAATTAGTGATTTCAGTCCTCTCTACCTTTCAAGTTTATTGGTCTTCTCTTTTTATCCTTCCATCTTCCATCCTTAAGGAAATAGATTTTAAACTTAGGAACTTCTTATGGGCTGAGAAGCCCACTACTAAATCTCTTACCAAGTTAAATGGAGTGATCTTTGTAGGCCGAAGAGGGAGGGAAGCTTAGGTATTAAACATCTGTCCTCTTAGAATAATGTGCTACTAGGGAAAAGAATCTGGTTCCTGTTTCATGACAAAGAAACAATATGGGTTAAGTGGGTGCACACAATAATTCTAATAAGGAAAAACTTATGGACTGTTCTTCCTAGTTATAATAGCTCTTGGAGTTGGAGAAAGATCTTATTAACGAGGGAAAAACTAAGGAGCCAATTCAGATTTAGGATAGGGAATGGGAATACTACCCTATTATGGCAGGATCCTTGGCACCCTAGAGGAATCTTAAAGTATTTATCCATACCGAGAGTGATAAATGGGTCAGAGCTTCCTATGACAACTATAGTCTCTGAAGGAATCAGAAATAATGAGTGGTGTTGGCAAAAGATAAATGTTGAACTAATCAGTAATCTTGAGCCTCTGCATTACCTTTGAAATTGTTCTAGACCTGATTGTTTGGAATGGATGGCTAGCCCTTCAAAACAGTATACCAATACCTCAGCATACAATTTCTTGAGACCCCCAATTCAAAAGGTTTCTTGGAACAACCAAGTCTGGTGTAAAAGTAAAAGCCCTAGGTGTTCTTTCATATTATAGCTAGGTTTTCTTAAAAAATTGCAAACACAGGATAACTCCTCTACCTCCACACATCAAATCATTGCTCCCTATGTATTTCGAATAATGAGACCACAGAACATTTGTTCTTTCAGTTTTCTTTCTCTAAAGCAGTGTGGGTAAATTGCCTTAATCACTTTCAAATACATCTTCCCCATTTGATAAACCTTCACTCCATTCCGAATTGGTTCAACCAACCAGGAAATACCTGAAACTGTGACACCAACATTTTCACCATTATCCTTTCTGTTACTGTCTATAACCTGTCGAGTGAAAGGAATGCTTGAACCTTTAAAAATGAACCTTGGATGTAGGGCGCCTAAATACTAGAGTGATCTTTCAAGTTATGGAACATCTTCGCTCAAACACTGAGAGAAGGTAAGTGTGGGAGTGTTTATTCTTTAACAATTTCTTTGCAGGTTTTTATTTCATGTTGAACAAACGTGGGTATCAAATCACCCTTCGGTATAAAAGCAAAGGGAAAATCAACCCTAAGGAAATGCTGGTTCGAATCAGTATATGCAACATGGACTGGACAAGCACTGGCACTCCCTCTGTAGCATCAACTGGACTGAATATATGGATGGAGACCAACATTCTCCTATCAATAAGGATATGAGAGAGGTGGACAAACTTTATAGTAAACAAAGACATGCACATGACATAGCTCATCTTATATGGTTTTGGTCGTCAGCTTAGTCTGTGTTGTATTAATGTTGCTTGTTTTACTGTTGGAAATTGTTGTAGGTGTACTGGTGTCTATAGATTAAGTTTGATAATTTAGCTCTGCAAGATCAATTAGAAGTAAGGTAGTATAGTATATGGTGGACTGTTTGTGGTAAGAAATTAGGAAGTTAGGTCCTGTGAACCCTTTTGGTAGCTAAGGGATGATGTTTAGGAATCTCTAGCTATGTACATAACATTATATTATTTTGTATAAAATTTCTTCTGATTTACCAAAAAAAAGATAACTATCAGCTGAAAAAATTAAAACAACCAACAAGCTAGCAAGTTCCAATCTCCCCTTTAGAACAAATCAATGCCAAAAGAAACTAAGAATCAAGGGACAAAGCAGAAAGAAGAAGTTGTTTAAGCTGTTGAAGAGCAGTCATTGTGATCAATCTCAGCAAATAAGGAGGCATAAGTATCAGCAGTAGGTATAGTAGGCTGTGTGGAGGAATCAAATGAGGAGTATGATAGATCAACCACTAGGGCTTGCTTATTGACATTAAGAAACTAAGAAGAGAGATGCAGGATGGACACAGGCTCAAGAACCTTAGAATCAATACGAGATACACATTGAGCATGCAAAAACTGAGTAATTAAACATAGAAAACTCAATAATGTTTTTTGTTTACCAACACCCGCAATCATAGCCTTAATAATCAATCACCCTATATTTATTTTAACCACGATGCCTATCGTATACACAATCTTAGCTTGAGCAGGATAAACTGTGTTGGACCCCGTTTCCGGAGTCCAACATTCGGAAACATTAAACCTTGAGCTTGAAACCCTGAAGGTTATTTGCTATCATTCCACAATAGTGGTGAGCGCACACTAATCAATCATCAAAATCATAAGTTGAACTCTTCATATAAATTGTAACTTTTAGTCTCTAATTTACTTTGAAGAAAGAATCACCTCAATCGGAGTTTTATAACTCAAGATATGCTTAAAAAGCCTAAGTATGTACATACTCCAATTATGCTCTATAACCCGACCCTTCACTTGTTCTAATGCAAACTCTCTTGATACAACTCCACATGGTACCAATTTTCATGTAGTGAAAGATACATGTCTTAGGAATCTATTGGTCTAAGAATCACCTCAATTGGAGGTCGGAAGAGGGAGTTATGCCTAAAAGAATGGACCATGTTCATAACTTAAATCGATTTCAACCTCTCTTGGCGTAATCGCCATAAATTTTAACCTAGAAGTCGGATTGATTTCGTTGTTAGACCATTAGAAAGAAGACATCAAGAGCTACAACTTTCATGAAGACCAAAAAGTCTGATTCTGCCTCTAAGATGGTCAAAAATTTCAATTTGTCCCGTGAATGTCTGTTAAACAGACATACATGTCCGTTTAACGGACACACATCGAGCTTAGGAGGCCAAATGACCTGAGAATGTCCGTTTAACGGACATTGACTGGCCATAGGGTGTTTTTCCACCCGAGAATATCCATTAAACGGACATTTATGTCCGTTTAACGGACATTGAAGCTCCCCAAAGCCTCCAACGCCTCTCCAAAGCCTCCAACCTTCAACCTAACATCATAAACACTTATACACTTCCCAAATTCACTTATTCTAAAGCCTAAACACTTCATAACAACTCCACAGCAAGTTCAACTCATCAAATTCTCAAATCGCAACTCATTTACTACATCAAAACCACAATTTCCAATCAATCATCAAAGCTGTCACAAATGCAAACCATATACAGCATCCTAAC
>JAOTAX010153877.1:0-15024 GCA_025629825.1 Erythroxylum guanchezii | reverse complement strand
CTTCTTGATCTGGGTTCTGAGGTTGTGGTTGATCATTCGGGTGCGAAGATTGTGTGCGGGAGTCGTGATGTGTTGGCAGGAGAGTGGCAGGTAACCGCAAACCCATCCACTGTAACGCAAGTGCCGCGACGGCGGCTATATCAGGATTGGTTGCTGCCGCCTGACTGATCTGAGTGTTTCTAAACATGGTGCCCTGATGCCGGGCCCCACGGTGGGCGCCAACTGGTTCTGCCTAATTCTGGTGAGGTTGGACGTTACCGCTTGGATCCATGAAGCTGGTCGATGTTAGTTTCGAAGCACCTACAAAATAATAAAGGCACGCCGGGGATTGATAATCGGCAGGCCCCTCCGACGCTCAAGTTAGTCTTTTGGTGAAGGTTATAGTGGTTGTAAACAAAGAGTATCAAGGTTCTAATGTCGTACCTGTATCATGGGAAAGTAGTACCTTATATATGGAATAGCTGCTAGGTTTAGGTCTTTGCGTATGCATGGGAAGTTACCTCCTGCGAATGGGCCGTGGACGCGTGAACCTGGGCCTGGGCCTAGCACAGCCGACCTAACCAGATATATTTCAGTTAAACACATTTTCCAAGTGCACCATTAGATTGCTCAGTTTTTGAAGATGATGAACGTTGATTGATCATGAGTAGAAGCTTTAAATGTTGAGTCTTTGCTTAGGTTTTGAAAGTCATTTACCTTTACTTATGACTATCTATTCTTAAGAAATGTGGAAAATGAGTTGAAGTTTTGGTTTGTGATTTTGATTTTGATGATTTGCTCGAGAACGATCAAAGACCAAGTGTAGGAGTATTTGATAGAATTGAATTATCTTATATTTTCTTATGTAATTTCGTGTGATTTCAATCCTATTCTCAAGATAAAATATTTAATTTGTGTTCAATTTGTGCTGACTACTAGGTTGGATATGATGATATATATTTGAGACCAAAAAGAGAAGATGTTCAATGCAAGTTGGAGCACAATTGTAAAAAAAAAATTTAAGCTAGAGGACTATGCGTTGTGTTTCACGCAGCAACGCACAACGTGCGCTGTGTTTAACGCAACACCACAATAATGCGCTGCGTGCGTGAAACGTTGCGTTGTTGTGAAACGCATACGGAGAGGGTTTTAATGAAGAGCAAAGTTTATTCGCTAGGTCATGCTACAGTAGAGGGTTGAAGGAATAAATGCTACAGTGGCGGCACAAATACAGAAAAACAAAAAAGCACAAAAGCAAAATGTGGGGAGCTGCTTGGACGGTTGGTGGCTACGGCTTGTTGGAGTGCACAGCTGGTGGACGCAGGTGTGGAGAGAAGTTTGTGAGCAGCTGCATGGAACACCATTAAACTCCTACATTTAATTGTCCCATCATAAACAGTAAATAGAAGAGAGTAAGTTTGAGAGTGCCGAAGCAAATAGAAGATATGACTTGTGGTTGGAGCATGAAAATAGGTATGGAAGGCTAGTTTTCTGACGCTGGTTCAACGGAAATATCGATGCCTAAGTCATGGTTAAGCCATTTCTATCATTTTAAAGTTGTAATTTCTTTTCAAATTGTTATGTTGTTGGTGTTAATTTGATTAGTTTTGGGATAAATGATCTTAATATGTTATTTTAATTGTTTTATTTTGAACCTATTGCTAAAGCATTGATTGTAATCTGTAATCGTTACTTTTGATGTTTGTGAATAGCATCTAACGATCGTTAATCGTTAGGAATAACATAACTTAGGTTAGATAACCCAAACGTGTGAGGTTACTGCCTATATTGATTGTTTTCCAACTCATAATGCGATTGCCAAATTGACTCTAGAGATCGTATCCTAGGTTATTTGGTAGTTAGGTTTAGTTAATGATCGTATCTTGATTAAATACAACCTAAGGGAAAATCGAGATTTATAGAGCGTTCTATTAGTCTCAGATCAATAGTCCAAAAAGAATTGCAAAGACTTTAGAATGAAGGAAAATGCTTGATTATGTTTAGGCCAAGATTGACCCCTAGAACCGGACCTTCCTTATACTTAACACTTTTCTCATTTTTGATTATTGTTTTAATTTATTTTTGATAGTTTACTTTTACTTTAATTTCTAAATTGTTGAAATCGAAAAACCCCCCATTTACTTTCCTTGCATTAATTACTTTCGTTACGAAAATTAACTGAACATTCCCTGTAGATTCAATCCCGACTTACCATAACTATAAATTTTAGTGTGCAGAGTCAGGTAAATTTTACAATGCACTTGACATGCCCTATCATAAAGCAAATCAAGAAGAAATCCAAATCTAATAATTAGAGCATCATAAACGTGAATAACATATTCAAATCCAAGTTACACTTCAAGTTTAATGAAATAAATAAAGGAAAGAAAAAAAGAACTTGATTTGAACTCAAACTTGAAATCTAGAATTTTTAGATTACTCTTCTTCCACTCTCACTTTGGAAGATGGTGGCTGCTCTTTTTTGAGTGTTTTATGTTCTTAAATAATTCTTGAGGCTTGTAGGGTTCTTTATAGGGTTTACCCACTTAATTTGGTTACAAAAATAACCCTAAAATGCTAAAATTACAAAAATAGTCATGTGTTGGAAAAGCTAAAATTCCCTGGAGTAGCTATCTGTGCTCTCAGTCACGATCGTGGCAAGACAAGTCACGATCGTGGCCTACTTCCATAATTCCAATTCTTCCCTTTTTTCAATTTCTTGTTTCCATACACTCAAACTCACATCAAGCACCTCTTGAAACATTAAATTAAGATCCAAATCATACTCAAAACACAAATATCTAACCAACTAACATACTTCTAAACCTAAACATACACGAATCAATTAATTAACCTCTAAAAGCGTACTAAAATTGTAACATCCTATTATCCTATGTTAAGGGTTAGGACCCTAGAATAGTGTACATGAGAGATTATTGAGAAGTTAGAAAGCGCATTTCATGCTCATGCGTAATATAGAATACACATACACGTGAATATTGATTTTTGCACATTAAAATGATTGTATATGCATTTCTTGACATTTTTTAGGTATAAATGATATATAAATGTGATTATATTTGAAATTGTGAATTATATGTGTTAAAAATTGATTTGGAGAGTATATTTATTGACTCATAATTTTTGGTAATTATTTGAAAAAATTCAAAAATTTTGGGTATTTTTGGATTAGAAAAATACTAAGTGGCAAAACAATTGATAAATGGTAGTAGAATTAACTGTCAAATGGCAATGGAAGTTTTGATAAATGACTTTGGGATTTATTAAAAAGTGTCATTGAAAATTGGGAGACAATTGGACTAGAATTTAGAGACAAATAGACTAGTTATTAAAAAGTGGTCAAATGGAGACCACAATAAAAGGACAAGTGGCAAGTGACAAATGTCCCAACACTTGCCACTCACCACTCACCACTCACGACACTTTCTTCTTTGAATGGCCACCTCCCTTGTCTTTCATCTTTACTCTCACGAAATGCCCTAACCTTCTTCATCTTTTTCATTTGTTATCATCCACGATATTCACTTCTCACCTCATCAACATTGGAGCTTACTCTTACCTCCATTTGCTACTATCATTTTTGCTATCTTCTTCATATTTGTCACTGAAGACCTATCCCTACCACCTTTGGAATGATGAAGATCGTATGATGTTTGGGAGTTAGGGCTAAATGTGATTTGAAGATATTGAAGCTAAATCAAGTAAGTTATGCTTTAATCACCATGGGTAGTGCTAAATGAAACTATTATGATGAGTAATTTGAGATTGATGACTTGATCATGAAATTTTTATGTATGAGTCGTTAGTGATGAGTAATTTGTGAGTGGATATTTTCATGTTCTGTTTTTTATGTATAAAAATGTGGATCATTGGCTGTTTTAGGCATGGATTGGATTGAGTATTGAAGTTAAAGAAAAGACAAGTGTAGTGTCTTGAAAAGAGAAGAATTAGGATGAATGTTTAGAGATAAAGTGATAATAGTGTTTAAAATGTGTTGGAATATGTTAGCTGTAACATTTCCACTGGATATGCGTCTGTATTTTAGCCATAACTTGATCTGTAGATATCCAAATGGGATGGTTTTTTAATTTAGATTAAATTAGAGACATATGGATACATTTTTCATAAAGACAAGACTTCAAATTCTGACTTTAAGAGTTTCAAATTTAGACTTGACATTAAGTAATGGGTGTAGTAAATTGATGGATGAATACATGTGTTTGTGTTTTGTTTTGAGTGTATGAAAACCATGAGTGATGGGTTGTTATGTAGATGTTATGAGTTGTGAATTAAGGGTATAATGAAATTTAAAGTATTTTTAACCAAGATGTTGAGTTATGTTCTTGAAATGAGATGAATTAAGGTACTAGTTAGGAATAAAATGAAGTAGAACATGTGCAGAAAATTTACGATGAAAGTATACTAAAAGTATGTTCTATTTTGGTGTTTATGATCAGGCATGGAATTTGATTTGTGTGTGGATGATATTGAACTGAAATTGAGGTATAAATGAAGAAATTTTCAACTTGAAATGACGAATCAAATGAGTTGACGTCTGAGAGTTTAATGCAATCAATTTGGTAGTTGAATTAGTGTGAAATAATGTTGCATTAGAGGAGGTGAATTCTGGAAATTTTGGAGTGAAATTGATGTTAGAATATGTGTAGAAATCGTGGGAAATGATGTTAAGTGAGATATGTTTCTCACACATTTGTTAGACAAACTTTAGGTCCACTGGACAAACCTTCTCAGGTCTTCCAAGCTTCCCAGCTCAATTCATGTATGTTTGGAGGAATGTATGTCCGCTGGGTGGACATTCTTGGGACACTTACATAAATTTGCGATTTTTGACCTTTTAGACTACAAAATCTCTCTTCAGGATCTTCACAAAAGTTGTAGAACTCGAAGTCCTCTTCGAAACTGTCCTAGAATGACATTAATCTGACATCTACAGAAAAAGTTATGCCTTTTGTCCCAAGATCATGTATATATATAAATTATTGACTTATTAATGTTTTCCTATGAGGTATTTAGGCTTGATTGTGATCTTGAATGAGCCTAGTTGATGATGAATTGAGCCATTAAAGTAAGGAAAGTGTATTAGGTATTAAAGAAAGATTTAAAGATCATGTTAATTGGTTATGAGATGCATATTAAAGAAATGTACTCGGGATTGTCATTGAGCATGCATTGTACATAATCAATATACATACATCTGCATAAATGAATACTTATAATTGTGTAAAGTTGTGATGTGTATAAATGTGTATATATTGCATGATTTATAAGAGCATATTGAGCGAAAACATCCAAACGTTGCCGGGACTTCGAGACAATAGCTTTCTGGAGCAAAATGTGAGTAACCTAGACGGTCTCACTTGAATAATTGTTTGTTTTAAATTATGTATTGAATTATTTTGTGAATTGATTTTGTTGATTCCAGACATTGAATGTCCGATGGGTTTGATGCATGAATGATATATTGGAAGTGTTCCTTGTACGTGAATTAGACGAAATAAATGATTCTCAACGTATATGTTGAATGCTAGACCAAGGTCCAATGACAAATGTGAATGAAATGCGATAGTGAATATGACTGTGTAATATCGAGCACTTTTGAGTGACTGAATATATGTGATGCATTTCATTACACGACTGCATGAATAGATAATAGCAGTTGTGACTTGAGTAGCTACCGAAAATGAGCTTAAAGCTTATAATGTGATTAAGAGTCAAAGGCTCGCTATGTATAATGAGCCCTATATCCCTAACGGATATGGGACAGTTAACAATGAGCCCAGTATCCACAATGGATATGGGACAATAATAGGCATTCAGTCACAATAATATAATAATCGAAAATGAGTCTCATGAGCATTACATATACATTTAATATGTGTGTTTGAATGATTGAAATCTATTGTTGACTTATATTTGAATGAGAATGTGACATGTGGAGTAAGTGATATGTGATGCTACTTGATAAATGAAAAGATACGAATTATGTGAATATATGATTTGAGTAAACCATCGAGGATAGTTACCTCACTGAGTTCACAAAACTCACCAAAATTGCAACGTTGACATTTCAAGACTACAATGTATATTTGGTTCTTATGAAATGAAATGAGGAATTTGGTTTTTAATTATTGTGTCTTTCTCTATGATGCCTTATAAGAGAATATCACTGCTCTAACATGCCATTATTATAGGTTATGTACTGGAATATCCTCAGGGCGTTCTGGTATGTACTCTATGGTAGTGGGGTGTTACAATTCTTGGTATCAAAGCATGGTTGGCACCCATAGGGACATATAGGAACATTAGACATGAAATATCATGAGAAATGTCGATAGTAATCGAAATTATTGTCTATTATAGGTCATCCGCTATAGGTGATCAATTGGGACAGTCAGCTGACCTAGAATCAGTAGGAGCCAGTAGAGAGTCTTCTGTATCTTAACCTAAGAGAATGGCTCCTAAAATTTTCGAGCGAAGGGAAAGGAGGTATGATAAACTGCGAAAGCAGGGAGCTGTGGACTTTTACAAAAGTACAGACCTTGCAAAGGCCGAGGGATGGCTTGACAGAACAGCGAGAGTTTTTGATCAAATGGACTGTGAGTCAGACATGAAGTTCGACTATGCAGTTTCTTTATTGCAAGGCCCAGCTTATCAATAGTGGAAGACTATTCTAGGCAGTACCATCAGACCTTGTAATCTGAAATGGGAAGACTTTCTGAAGGTCTTTAGGGAGACCTATATGCCCAAGATCCACCTGGATAGAAAGATGAAGGAGTTTCTAGATTTGAAGTAGGGCAGTTTATTGGTGGCAAAGTATGAAATAAAGTTCAACAAACTGATAGGATATACTACTGCCTTGATTCCTATTAAGGAAGACAAGTGTAGGAGATTTGAAGATGAGCTGAACATGGAGATTAGGACAAGGTTAGCAATCACCAACTTGAGTAGTTTTACTGAGTTGAGAGTTGCCTCGATCAGAATTGAGCAGCTATTAAAAGAAGGACAAGCAGAATATAGGTAGGAGGGCCGAATGAAGAGGCCCAGTGAATTTCAGGGTAGTTCTAGCAGAAGATTTAGTAAACACCAAAATAGATCCTCTTGACCATCGGCTAGATCAAGACAGTCAAGGTTCAGACAGAGGGGTAGCTTTATGCAGTTTGGTAGTGGAAGAGGAGCAGTAGCAAGTCAGTTACCCAATTGTGAACATTGTGGGAAGAAGCACAGTGGTGAGTGCTGGAGATTATCTGGAGCTTGTCTTAAATGTACTCTTTTGATCATCAGATTAGAGATTATCCTACTGTTTGAGGGGGGATCAATAAGTAAAGCTACTGTCTAGCAGAGCCAAGCTAGTGGGTCTGGACAGAGAGGTTGTGGCAGAGGCAGGATGAGTTATAGAAGTCCTACTGTTAGGACTGAGGTACGGAGCAACTGATCGCAGTCCCAGGCCAGAGTGTATGCTATGACTAGATAAGAGGCTTAGGATTCTCTGGATGTCATTAGAGGTGCGTTACTTATTTTTTAGTGTGAAGCTTTTGCATTCCTAGATTCTGAATCTACGTATTCCTTTATCGCACCGCATCTGGCATCTAGGTTGCATTGTGATAGAGAGTTATTGAAGCATGGATTAGAGGTGAGTACACTGATAGGTAGTAGTACTATAGTAATAGGACAAGTCTATAAGAGATGCTTAATTTGAATTGATTAGGCAGAATTGGAGGCAAACTTGATTGTACTACAGTTAAAGGAGATAAATATTATCCTAAACATAGATTGGCTCACTGCCCATAGGGCTATCATGAACTGCTATACTAAGGAGGTGATATTATAATCTCTCGATTAGCCCAAAGCAGTTTTTTGGGGTATTAGTTAAGTAGTGCCAGCCAGGTTGATCTCATTCGTGAGTGCATTGAGGTTAATGCAAGGAGGATGTAAGGCTTATTTGGCCTACGTCATTGATACTCGAACTAAGCAGAATGTGCTTGACATTCCTGTGGTTAGGGAATTCTTGGATGTGTTTCCCGCTGAGTTATCTAGTTTACCTCCAGATCGGGAAACAAAATTCACGATTGATCTAGTTCTAAGTCTTGCTCCTATATCTATTCCTCCATATAGGATGGCACCTAAGGAATTAAAGGAATCGAAGGCTCAGTTACAAGAGTTGTTAGAAAAGGATTTTATTCGACCTAGTGTATCACTATGGGGAGCTCCAATCTTATTTGTGAAAACGAAAGATGGAACTTTGAGACTGTGCGTAAGGCAACTAAATAGGGTAATAGTAAAGAACAAGTACCCGTTGCCTAGAATTGATGATTTGCTTGATCAGTTATAAGGAGCTTAGGTGTTCACTAAGTTGGATTTGAGATTTGGGTACTAGCAGTTGAAGATAGCAAAGGCTAATGTACTAAAAAGTGCGTTCAGGAGTAGGTATGGGCATTTTGAGTTCTTAGTAATGTCGTTTAGGTTAATTAATGCCCCAGCTAAATTTATGGCTTTAATGAATAAGGTGTTTCAGCTCTACCTGGATCGTTTTGTAATTATGTTTATTGATGATATCCTAGTGTACTCAAATAGTAGAGAAGAACATGCCTTACATTTGAGAGTGATTTTACAAATTATAAAGGAGAAACAGTTATATGCCAAATTTAGTAAATGTGAATTTTGGTTGGATCAAGTAGTATTTCTAGGTTACATAGTGACAAAACAAGGCATACAAGTGGATTCAAAGAAGATAGAGACAGTAATGAAATGGAAAGCTCCAAAAAATATATCAGAAATTTGGAGTTTTTTAGGATTAACCGGCTATTACAGGAGGTTTGTCGAGGGATTCTCGTTGATATCAGCCCTTTTGACTAAGTTGTTGAGGAAGAATGTAGTATTCAGATGGAATGATGAATGTTAGAAGAGTTTTAAAGAGTTGATGCATCGATTGACTATGGCACCGGTGTCAACTATTCCATTAGGAATTGGAGGATATGTAGCACAGTAATGCTTCGCATCAAGGGTTGAGATGTGTGTTGATGTATTATGCCAAGGAGATAACCTACTCGTCGAGACAATTAAAGTCTCACAAGATAAATTATCTGGTATATGATTTAGAGCTTACTGTAGTTATTTTTCCTCTAAAGATATGGAGACATTATTTGTATAGAGAGACATTCCAAATATATACTGATCATAAGAGCTTGAGGTATCTGTTGAGTCAGAAAGAATTAAATATGAGGCAAAGGAGATGGATAAAGTTGTTGAAAGACTATGATTGTACGATTGAGTATCATTTGGGAAAAGCTAATGTGGTGGCTGATGCTTTGAGTAGAAAGTCGAATAGTAGTGTAGCTCAGATTCAGATATCAAGGTTATCAAGCTTAATTCAATTGCAAGCTCTAAATGTGGAGTTGAATCTAGAGCAGAATGAGGCATTAATTGCTACATTGAAGTTAAGACCGATGTTACATGATAGAATCAAAAAGGTATAGAGTAAAGATCCTGATATGGTGAAGCTTATCGATGAAAAAGAAATCGGATTCTACATTTGAACTGAGAGATGAGACATTGTGGCTAAAGCAAAGGCTATGTGTGCCTAATGTGGATGATCTAAGGAAGGAAATTCTAGAGGAAGCTCATGTGGCCGCATATGTTATGGATCCTGGTACTACCAAGATGTATAATATGCTAAAGCAACATTTCTAGTGGCTCGGAATGAAGAAGCAAATAGCGGAGTATATTGCTAAATGTTTAACATGCCAGCAGATTAAGGCTGAGCATCAGGTTCTGGTTGGAAAGCTACATTTGTTGCCTATTCTGGAGTGGAAATAGGAACAAATTACCATGTATTTCATTATAGGATTGTCAAAGACTTAGAGGTAGAACGACGCTATATGGGTTGTGGTGAACCGATTGACTAAGTCGGCCCATTTCTTACTAGTGAGAGAGAATAACTCACTTGACTAGTTAGCCTAGAGGTATGTAAATAAGGTGGTTAGACTATATGGGGTTCCAGTGTCCATTGTATCGAACATGGATCCCAGATTTACTTCAAGATTCTAGAAGAGCTTACAGTCAGCTATAGGTACAAAGTTAAACTTCAGTACTGTATTTCATCCTCAAACAAATGGACAGAGTAAGAGGACAATCAAGACTGTCAAGGATATGATCAGGGCATGTGTATTGGAGTTTCAAGGAGCTTAGGATCAGTATATAACATTGATTGAATTTGCTTACAACAACCATTTTTACATTAATATCGGAATGGCACCATATGAGGCATTGTATGACAGAATGTGTCGATCGCCTTTATGTTGGGATTAAGACGGCTTGAGAATGGTTGAAGGCCTAAAATTGATACAACATAATGCGGATAAGGTGAAACTGATCCGAAGTCGAATTAAAGTAGCTCAAGATAGACAAAAGAGCTATGTAGATAAGCATTGAAGGGATATGAAATACAATGTAGGAGATTCAGTGCTTCTGAGAGTATCACCTTACCGAGGAGTGATAAGGTTTAGTAAAAAGGGCAAACTGAGCCCTAGGTATATTGTTCCTTATGAGATCATTGAGAGGATAGGACCATTGGCATACAAGTTAGCTTTACCAAATGAGATGTCTTAGTTACACAATGTGTTTCATATGAGTATGCTCAAAAGATACCGATCTGATCCAATGCATATGTTACCGGCTCAAGAGATTGAAGTTGCTAATAACTTAAGTTATGTTGAGGAGCTGATCAAGATAGTGAGATCTCAAATAAAACAGCTGAGAAACAGAGTAATTCCACTGGTGAAAGTCCTTTGGAGGAATCACTCCACTTAGGAAGGAACTTGGGAAACGGAGGAGCATATGCGGAGACAATATTCCCAACTGTTCAAACAATCAAGTAAGAATTTCGAGGACGAAATTGTTTTTAAGGGGGGAGAATTGTAACATCCCATTACTCCATGTTAAGGGTTAGAACCTTAGAATAGTGTACACGAGAGATTATTGAGAAGTTAGAAAGTGTATTTCATGCTCATACATAATATAGGATACACACACACACGTGAATATTGATTTTTTCACATTAAAATGATTGTATATGCATTCATTGACATTTCTCGAGTATAATTAATTTATAAATGTGATTATATTTGGAATTGTGAATTATATGTGTTTAAAATGGATTTGGAGAGTATATTTATTGACTCAGAATTTTTGGTGAAAATTTGGAAAAATTCAAAAATTTTGGGTATTTTTGGATTAGGAAAAATGCCAAGTGACAAGACAATTTATAAATGGTAGTATAATTAATTGTCAAATGGTAATGAAATTTTTAATAAATGACTTTGTGATTTATTGACAAGTTTCATTGAAAATTAAGAGACAATTGGACTAGAATTTGGAGACAAATAGACTAGTTATTAAAAAGTGGTCAAATGGAGACCACAATAAAAGGATGAGTGGCAAGTGTCCCAACACTTGCCACTCAAGATTCATGACACTTTCTTCTTTGAATGGTGGACACTTGCCACTCAAGACTCACGAAACTTTCTTCTTGAATGGCCATCACCCTTGTCTTTCATCTTTACTCTCACGAAATGCCCTAACCTTCTTCATATTTTTCATTTGTTATCATCCACGATATTCACTTCTCACCTCATCAACGTTGGAGCTTACTCTCACCTCCATTTGCTACTATCATTTTTGCTATCTTCTTCATATTTGTCATTAAAGACCTATCCTTACCACCTTTGGAATGATGAAGATCGTATGATGCTTGGGAACTAGGGCTAAATGTGATTTGAAGATATTGAAGATAAATCAAGTAAGTTATGCTTTAATCACCATAGGTAGTGCTAAATGAAACTATTATGATGAGTAATTTGAGATTGATGACTTGATCATGAAATTTTTATGTCTGAGTTGTGAGTGATGAAATGCATATGTAAATGTCTTGTTTTTGTATATGTGATGATTAATGATTCATAAATTCATGTAGAGATGATTTAGAGTTAGAATGAATCCAAAAAGGATGTAGAAAGAAGTGCAGAAAATTGATTTGTGAGTGGATATTTTCATATTCTGTTTTTGATGTATAAAAACGTGGATCATTGGTTGTTTCAGACATGGATTGGATTTGGTATTGAAGTTAAAGAAAAGGCAAGTGTAATGTCTTGAAAAGAGAAGAATTAAGATGAAAGTTTAGAGATAAAGTGATAATAGTGTTTAAAATGTGGTGGAATATGTTAGCTGTAACATCTCCACTAGATATGCATTTGTATTTTAGCCATAACTTGATCTGTAGATATCCAAATGGGATGATTTTTAATTTGGATTAAATTAGAGACATATGGATACATTTTTCATGAAGACATAGACTTCAAATTCTGTATTTAAGAGTTTCAAATTTAGGCTTGAAGTTGAGTACTAGGTGTAGTAAATTGATGGATGAATACATGTGTTTGTGTTCTGTTTTGAGAGTGTGAAAATCATGAGTGATGAGTTGTTACGTAGATTTTAAGAGTTGTGAATTAAGGGTATAATGAAAGTGAAAGTATTGTTAACTAAGATGATGAGTTATGTTTTTGAAATGAGATGAATTAAGGTGATAGTTATGAGTGAAATGAAGAGATGAATTAAGGTGATAGTTAGGAATGAAATGAAGTAGAACATGTGCAGAAAATTTATGATGAAACTGTATAAGAATATGTTCTATTTTGGTGTTTATGATCAAGCATGGAATTTGATTTGTGTGTGGATGATATTGAACTAAAATTGAGGTATAAATGAAGAAGTTTTCAACTTGAAATGATGAATCAAATGAGTTGAGGTTTGAGAGTTTAATGTAATCAATTTGGTAGTTGAATTAGAATGAAATGATGTTGCATTAGAGGAGGTGAATTCCAGAAAATTTGGAGTGAAATTGATGTTAGAATATGTGTAAAAATTGTGGGAAATGTTGTTAAGTGAGATATGTTTCTCACATGTCCGTTAGACAGACTTTAGGTCCACTGGACGGACCTTCTCGGGTCTTCCAAGCTTCCCATCTCCGTTCATGTCCATTTGGAGGGACGTATGTCCACTGGGTGGACATTCTCGGGACACTTACATAAATTTTCGATTTTAACCTTTTAGACTGCAAAATCTCTCTTCAGGGTCTTCACAAAAGTTGTAGAACTCGAAGTCCTCTTCGAAACCATCCTAGAATGACTTTAATCCAACATCTACAGAAAAAGTTATGCCTTTTGTCCCAAGATCATGTATATATAAAAATTATTGACTTATTAATGTTTTCTTATGAGGTATTTAGGCTTGATTGTGATCTTGAATGAGCCTAGTTGATGATGAATTGAGCCATTAAAGTAAGGAAAGTGTATTAGGTATTAAGGAATGATTTAAACATCATGTTAATTGGTTATGAGATGCTTATTAAGGAAATGTACTAGGGATTGTCATTGAGCATGCATTGTACATAATTCATAGACATATATCTGCATAAATGAATACTTATAATTGTGCAAAGTTGTGATGTGTATAAATATGTATGTATTGCATGATTTAAAAGAGCATATTGAGCGACAACATCCAAACGTTGCCGGGACTTCGAGGCAATAGCTTTCTGGAGCAAATTGTGAGTAACCTGGATGATCTCACTTGAATAATTGTTTGTTTTAAATTCTATATTGAATTATTTTGTGAATTGATTATGTTGATTCCGGACATTGAATGTTCAAGGCGTTTGATGCATGAATGATATATTGGAAGTGCTCCTTGTATGTGAATTAAATGAAATAAATGATTTTCAATACATTTGTTGAATGGCAGATCAAGGTCTGATGACAAATGTGAATGAAAATGTGATAGTGAATATGACTGTGTAATATTGAGCACTTTTGATTGACTGAATATATGTGATACATTTCATTACATGAATGTATGAACAGATAATGATAGTTGTGACCTGAGTAGCCACCAAAAATGATCTTAAAACTTTGAATGTGATTAAGATCTAAAGGTTTGCTATATATAATAAGCCTTGTATCCCCAACGAATAAGGGACAGTTAATAAGCTCGGTATCCACATTGGATACAAGACAGTTATAGGCACTCGGTTACAATAACATAATAATCGGAAATGAGTCTCATGAGCATTGCATATACATTTAATATGTGTGTTTGAATGATTGAAATGTATTGTTGACTTGTATTTGAATGAGAATGTGACATGTGGAGTAAGTGATATGTGATGCTATATGATAAATGAAAAGATGCGAATTATATGAATATATGATTTGAGTGAACCATCGAGGATGGTTACCTCACTAAGTTTGCAAAACTCATCAAAATTGTAACATTGACATTTCAAGACCGAGAGAGGACACTAAAGACAGAGAGACTCTACAACAAGCATAGTTCTTGTACTTTTAGATAAAAGAAATGGCTTAAAGGTTAGTCAGCTGAGACAGAAGGATCTAGGTAGAAATTTTTTTATAATTCCTCAAGTATGTAGTGTGTTCTGTAATTAGTCTTGATAATTTACATATTTTTATGATGTTGTAAAACTACAATGTATATTTAGTTCTTATGAAATGAAATGATGAATTTGGTTTTTAATTATTGTGTCTTTCTTTATGATGCCTGACTGCGTGTCGTTACACTAGTCAAAATAAAATAACTAGACTACTACTATAGCAGTGGCGAGTCTAGGTCGATCCCACAGAGAGTATGTGTAAAGTTTATGAAATGAAATTAATCGGTGTTTACACTAAACGGGGGGTTATAGATTTTTCAAAGAAGAAAATAGAATGAAACCAACTAATAAAAAAATTTAAAGAAAACATGCAATAAAATGATAAAAGTGGAAATTTTGGTAGGGACTCGGTTCTTAGGTTCAATCTCGGCCTTCACCCTGACTAAGCATATTTTAATAATTTGTTGTTCTTTAACCTCTCCTAGCAACTATTAATCGTGGGTTAAAAATTAACCCAAGTTTTCCCTTAGGTTTTGTTTAATCAAGATACAATCGTTAATTAA
>JAOTAX010153786.1:0-15036 GCA_025629825.1 Erythroxylum guanchezii | reverse complement strand
CAACGTATACTTCCTGATTTTCTCCCTGATTTGGTGGAGAATATATTTCTAATTAATATCACAACATTTGAATTAGTCAAAACTGATTTTCTCTAAACTTTCCTTACATATAATATAAAATTATGCTTTTATATGATAAAAAATTATATCAATTGATAACATAAATTATTGGCTAAGAATTAAGTCATGAATATTCTGTAAGTAAATAAAAGGGTCATATAAGAGAATATTGATAGATTTTAGTATCCCTAATAAATTTAATTTCTATCCATCATTTATAAAAGCCCTCTTTGGCAATCAGCTGATTGCATAAGTTGTTAGCTGATAGCTGATTTTATCAAACCGATTTGACCAGTGGATTGCATTAGTTGTTTGTTAGAGATGTTTGGTAAAATTAGCTGTTTAATATTAGCTATTTATGTGTAAAATGACATATAAGGACGTGACTTTAAAAAAATTATAATGGTAGGAATATTATATATTTTAGTATTTTGTTGAATATTCTTATAAGAATTTAGGTTTCAGAGAAGTCATGATCACCTGTACTGTTTCATCATCTATGAGAAATTTATGTAGTTCTTTCTATTTTCATTTTCGTTTAAGGTCAATATTTTATTTCTAATCTATAATTGCATAAAATAATTATAAGAACAAATATTGTTCCTAAAACGTAAGTATCTGAGAACTTCAACTAGGTTGTCCTACTTACTAGAAATTGTTGTATATTAGAACTAACAAAAATATAACATGTGTGGTACTTAATTATAACTTAATCAAGAATACAATTTAAATAGCAAAATATTACACAATTTGGAGAATCCTACACAGAGGCATTGGCACGTTTCATGACACAACTTTGGCTGTAAATTGTTAAATGCTCCTTTAATTATCAAGGGGACGAAGTAGTATTGAAAACCGAAACCAAAATTATAATCCGTTAACTATATAGAAGCCAAGTCACAGAGTTAAGCTTCTTGTTTACAGATGGTTATTATATATTCTATTTTGAGTTTGTAAAGAATTTTATTAAAGGCTGAAATTAAAAAAAATCATCCATTATTTATTTACTTAAAAAGTAAATAATATATAAAATGTAACATTCAAAAGTAATTTGAGAAAGGTGAATTAAGCAACTATTTTCATTTGCCAGAAGTAACGAATAGGAATTATGAGTAAGCATACAAAAGTAAATGGAAGAAGCTGCAGCAGCAAAATAATTTCTGTTTACTAAATCAATAATTAACGAAATAATTAACGAAATAAGCATAACAACAATGATTACAAAATAATTAACGAAAGATGGTGGAAGCAAATATATATTTATTAAATAATTGAAAGGAAAAGGGGCAAGCAACTAGATTAAGGGTAGTAAACATGCAAAATTAAAAAGAAAGGAGTTGGAATTGGAGATTTTGTTCTTTCAAGCATCTTTTTTTAAAATAAGTGGCTCGCCTTTTTCATATGACATCAGCAAAATTAACTTCTTAATTGGAATATGATTATGTAATTTTTTAATATTAATTAAAATAAAATTTTATTTTTCATTTTCGATCTTCTTTTGTTGTATTTGCCCACGTGACTTGCATTTATCATTAAGAATAGCCGATGCTTGGTAGGTATTGACTTTATGTTTCATTTTATATGAATAGGAAATAATTTTCGTAAATTTTTAAATGCTTTAATCAATTTTATAATACTAGTATTAATTTAAAAATATAATAATAAAATTTTTAACTTATAATTTTTAATTAAATTTTTATTAATGTAAATGATGTGAGAATTATGTCATGTTAGTTTTTTGCTATGCGAATATCGCATATTGTATTTGCGAAACATATGAATTATATTACTTAATAAATTCAAACTATCAAATAAATTATGAAGTAAAATATGCGAAAAAGCGTATATTTATTTTAGATTTTTGATATTCTTAATTTATTAAATTATAAAATTCATACATAATAAAAATATAATTACGTGACTCATCACATTATTTATATTAATAGAGAATTTAACGTTAGACTATTTTTACTAAAAATTAAAATGATAAAGTTCATATTAGTATTATAAAATTTAATAAAATTACGATTTGTTTACAATTAACTTTTGTATTAATACGAAATTCTAATAAAATTTTTAAAATATGTGTTTCCTAGTTAATTATATATTGATTCTGTTTTAGTAAATTAAAAAAATAATGCAATAAACAACTATGTGGAATCAAACTCTCTATTCCAATTAACTAATTTTTACTATATTCTATTAAATTTCATCTAGCCTAAATAAATATATAGGCTGGACAAAGTTGTACAAGTTACAACAACCTATTGACCGTGACTCCTTGAGGTTTTTTTTTGGTACATCAGAGAGGGAAACGAAACTTAACATCGCGGAAAAGAAATTCCTTGCGCATCCGCGCGCAAAAGAGCAGCAAGTGCAGGGGGAGGGCGATGCCACACATGCTCGCCTCGCACGGAGCTCGAGCCCAGACGAGCTAGGTGGTCAGCGCATTGATTACCTTCCCGTAGGACATGTGCGGTAACATACCGTGGGCCATTGGCTAGAAAGGAACGGATATCATAGATCACAGTGGCTAAGGGATGAAATTGGAGATCCTCCTGAGAATAATTTAGGCAGCGAAGCGCTTCTAACGAGTTAGATTCGATAATTAATCCATCACACAGAAAATTCCTGGCAAAGGTGATGCCAAAGCGGAGAGCCTGGAGTTCCGCAACCATGATGGAAGTGAGCCCAATACAACATGAAAATCCTGCTATCCATGTACCATGGCTATCCCGAAGTAAGCCACCAATACCCGCCATGCCCGAACTTCCTAGTACACTGCCATCAACGTTGAGCTTTAGCCACTTCTCAGGTGGGGGAATCCATGTAACCATGATGGTGGGCGGAGGTTGGGGTTGTCTATGAGACTGGTCAGCAAACGCCGCGTTATAATCCCTAAGCAGGAACACGACTTGATTGGCTTGCATAGAGCAAGTGAGATGTGCGCCTTCAATCACACATTTATTCCTGGAGCACCAGATGGTTCAACAGGTAAGTATAAATCGCCAAACAGTATTGGTATCCCGAGAAGATTGAACACAATTCTGCTTGAGCCAGTGATAAACAGACTGTTCGCGGTAGAAGGTGGCACTCCATTGGACCCTAGAAGTGGCCCAGACACCTCTAGCTTGGGGGCAGTCCCGTAATAGATGGAGGATAGTTTCCCTATGAGCACCACACCGCGCACAGAGGGGGGACACACATAAGTTGCGATCATATCGCACCTCATTAATGAGGAGCCAATTTTAGGCCACTAGCCACAGGAATATCTTATGCTTATGGGCTGCAGGTAGGGACCAAAGCCATTTCCAACCCCTCGGTCCGTCAAAGGTAGGTACACTTGTAATAAAGGCGTAGCCTCCCCTCGAAGTATACACCCCGTTGGGACTACCTATCCAGATAAGGCGGTCATGCCCTGGGGAAGAGAGCGGCCGTGGGATAGCCCGGATACGTTGACAATATTCGCAGGGAACAACGCCCTCAACAAGAGACAGGTTCCATCCTGAAGAAGAGGAGAGAAGGTCTTTAATATGAAGATCTTTGAGATGCGCCGAGATTTGGCCTACCACTGAAGCCAGGGTGCCATCAAAAAGCCACCGGTCATTCCAGAAATGGATGTTTACCCCGTCGCCAATCCGCCAACCATACCCATCCTTGATGAATGCGAGGGCTTTCAGGAGACCCTTCCAGGCAATTGAGGCCGTTTGAGGCGGATGGTGTGACAGGAGATCCTGACCATCCAAATATCGAGAGCGGAGGATTTGCACCCAAAGGCATTCACGCGCTGTACATATGTCCCAACACATTTTGCCTAGCAACGCCATATTAGCCTCTCTTGCTTGTCGCACACCTAAGTCGCCGCAAGTTTTTGGGGTTGTAATTGTATTCCAAGGCAGGAGGTTGACCCCTTTAAGATTGCCGAGCTTGCCCCACAAAAAACCACGTGCAACCTTATCAATCTCATCACAAACAGCCCGGGGAAGCCATGTGGACTGCATAGCATAGATGGGTATAAAATTGAGAGTGTCATGAATCAAAGTAGCCCTTCCTGCCTTATTAAGTAACTTACTAGACCAGCCTTCCAAACGAGATCGAAGCTTGTCAAGAATACTAGCATAATTTGTTTCAGTCAATCACCGTGTACACAGAGGGACATTCAAGTAGGTCTCCAGACGTTGATACTGAGGGATATCCAGAGCGGTGAAGATCCTGGCTCGTGTGCGGCGCCGAACCTGGGTAGGAAAGAACGCTTTAGACTTCGCATTATTAACTAACATCCCCAAAGCATAGCAAAACTCGCCCAATGTTTGGCGCAAAATGCGGGCTTGATTACGTGTAGCATGTGCAAAGAGAAGCACATCATCGGCAAAAAGTAGGTGTGATATGGGAGGACCATTAGCTAAAGTTGCAATCGGTTGCCAACGGCCTGCGTCCACTTGGTGAGAGATCCACCCCGATAATTTATCCTTGCATAAACAAACAAATATGGAGAAAGACGATCGCCTTGCGGAGGCCTCGTTTGGGTTGAAAGGCCTCCAGACGTTGTCCATTCCAGAGAACAGATAAGGACGAGCTAGAGACACAGCTCATAATCAGATTAATAAGTATCTCAGGGAAGCCAAACTCCAATAGCACCTGACGGAGAAAGACCCAGTCAACTCTGTCGTAAGCTTTGGCTAGGTCCATCTTTACTGCCATACCCCCTCTCCTCATTTGCTTAATAGTATGCACTACTTCCTGAGCAATGAGGATGTTATCTGCTGCCTTGCGCCCAGGTATAAACACCGCCTAAGCTGGGTTAATCAGGTCGGCTAGAAAAGGGCGGATCCGATTGACAATCACCTTCGTGAGAATTTTATAGACCACATTACACAAACTAATCGGTCGATACTGTCCAATAGACACCGGATTGTCCACTTTGGGGATGAGGACCAGGAGGGTATCGGATATGTGTTGAGGGACCTCACCACTGACAAAGGCACGTTGTACCATATGAACAACCGATCCTCCAACATCCTGCCAGAAATTTTGGAAAAATAGAGGTTGCAGGCCATCAGGATCGGGACTCTTGTATGGTTTCATGGACTTTACTGCATAGTACACCTCTGCTGGAGTAACTGGTCTGAGAAGAAGAGTTGTAGCCTTTGCAGGTAAAATCCGATTGGCCCCCAATTGGTGGTACCGAGGGCGACTTTCAATGGTACAATAAAGGTCCTTAAAGAAGGTAAGCACCTCGGTTTGAATAATGGTCGGTTCAGAAGTCCACTCGCCCGTCCTTAAGCACAGACGTTCTATGCAATTCCGTTGCCGTCTGGATAAAGTAGTGGCATGAAAAAATTTGGTAGAGCGATCCCCTTCCAGGATTCACTTGGCCCTGGACTTCTGGAACCAGAGTAGTTCTTCTTGACGGAGAACAGTGTTATATTCCGCAATCAGCTGTGTTTTAAAATTAATTAAATTCATAATTACTTTCTTTCCAATAATTATTAGATAACAAGAAGTAAGAATGCAATTATCATATAAAAAGCTGTTAAATAACAATATTCGCAATTATTAATATGATAACAAGAAGTAGGAAAGAAGGAAATATTCAGAGAGAAGAAGACAGAAAGATGTAATTTTGGGATAAAACGTTCATATCTTTCCTTCATTCATTTGACTGCCTTTAAATACAAATAACTTCTTGAATTTGTGAAACTCTCACACCTACAAACAACGAATTAAAAATTGATCACGTTGGTGGATCTCCCACCTACAGCATAACAGGAATTAAAAGTGACAGAAACATCTAACTACTACTTCCTGAGCTGGTACACGATGTTCCAAAGCTGGTACACGATGAGGATGCTGTTGAGTGGTAACTGAAATAGAAACAAGTCAATGTAGTTAAGGAAAACAAGCCACTATCTCACATTCATTACACGTTCGGCACACATCTACTGAACACATGAATATTTTGCTATCAGTCCATCCGCCCTGCAAGGTCATTGTCCTCGAGGACAAAAGTTGGGTACGCCTTCGAAAACCGTCTGAGATTTTCCCACGTTGTATCCACTTCCAAGGTGCCCACCCACTTAACAAGAACTTTAGTCACTGGTTTGTATCGTCCTTTCTGGGTAACACACTTCTCCAGTATCTTCTCAGGAGTGGGTAACATTATGGAGTCATCAGTAATAGGAGGCAAAGTAGAGACAGGCGGTGGTCTATCACCAAGATGTTTCCGCAAAACGCTGACATGGAAAACATTGTGTATTTTGGCATCTTCAAGTAAACGAAGACGATAAGCAACAGAACTAATCTTTTCCAAAATTTCAAATGGCCCATAAAAGCGAGGGGAGAGTTTAAGAGAGCTGCAAAAAGCAGCCGAAGTCTGTCTATAGGGCTGTAACTTCAAGTACACAAAATCACCCATTTGGAACTCCACTTCTCTTTTATGTTTATCAGCTTGAACTTTCATTCACTCCTGGGCTAACTGCAAGTTCCTCTTTAAATCACGGAGGACAACGGCATGGTCTTTGAGATAAGCATCCACAGCAGCCACCTGCGTTGTGCCTGGAACATATTGACTTATGGTAGGCGGTGGCCTCCCATACACTACTTCAAAAGGAGATATTTTTGTAGTTGAATGCTTACTTGTATTATAACTCAATTCAGCCCAAGTTAGCCATTCACTCCATTTCCGCTATTGTTCTCCTGCAAAACACTGCAAATATTGTTCCAAAATCCTGTTAAGGACTTTGGTTTATCTGTCACTTTGGGGGTGATAACTGGAGCTCATCTCAAGTTCAGTGCCCTGTAGTTTAAACAATTGAGACCAAAATAGACTTACAAAAACCTTGTCACGATCACTAACGATGGAGCGTGGAATCCCATAGAGTTTGACGATGTGGTTGATGAATTCGACAGCAACAGTGATGGCAGTAAAAGGATGACGTAACGGAACCAAGTGACAGTATTTAGAGAGACGATCAACCACCACTAGTATGAATGTATAACCATAGGATGGAGGCAGTCCTTCAATGAAATCCATCGATATATCCGTCCAAACCGTCTCCTGAATAGGGAGAGGATGCATGAGTCCTGCAAGCTTCAATGTTTCATATTTATTCTGTTGACAGATAACACAAGTCTGAATAAACTCTTTCACCATTCTATTCAATCCTGGCCATTGGAAAGTTTGATGGATTTTTGAGACAGTCTTTTCATACCCGAAATGCCTTCCTAATGGGGAAGAATGAAATTCTTTTGAGACCAAAGCAATTAAAAAGTTATGAGGACTCAGGAAAATTTTTCTATTCAAAAAATAAATGCCATCTTTCACGTGGAAATCTTGCATAGTGGATTTTTATTAAGAGATGCTTTTATAGAATGAGTCCTCTCTAACTTCTGCTTGTAATTTCTTCCACCAATCAGTTATTAGAAGGGATATAGCAGTCATCTGGAATTCTCCCAAGCGAGATAAAGCATCTGGACCTTGGTTCTCTTGACCCCTCCGATATTCTATTTTATAATCATATCCCATAAGTTTCGGTAACCATCTCGCCTGAGCAGGAGTCATGATTCGGTGCTCTAAAAGAAACTTGAGACTTTTTTGATCCGTTCGAACAATAAATGGTCGACTAAGGAGATAAGGACACCTTGCCAACATCTCTTTCTCGTATGTGGAAAGGTTCAATGCGACTTCTTTTAATGGTTCGCTGTAATAGGCTACTGCTCTTTGATTTTGTGACAAGATAGCTCCTATCCCTGTTCCGCTTGCGTCACTTTCAACAATAAATTGTTGAGTAAAGTCTAGTAGAGCTAAAATGGGAGGAGATGACAATGCCTCCTTAAGTCTATCAAATGCCTTCGCTGCTTCTATAATCCAAGAAAAACCATCCTTAGTCAATAATCGAGTGAGAGGAGCAGCTATACCTCCCAAATTTCTGATGAATTTTTTGTAATAGCTGGTAAGCCTTGCACACTCTTTGGATTTGTAGGTTGTGGCCAATCCTTAACGGTTGTAATTTTCTTGGGGTCTACCGCTACTTCCTGCTTTGAAATCAAATGACCTAAATATTCCACCTCTGTGACTCCAAATCTACATTTTGACAGCGTTGCAAATAACTGATGAGGAGCGAGAGTCTGTAAAATGATTTCCAAGTGATTTACATGTTCTTGCCAATTCCTGTTGTACACAAGAATGTCATCAAAGAAAACAAGAATAAACTTTCGTAAATAAGGGCGGAAGATATCGTTCATCAGAGCTTAAAACATTGCAGGAGCATTGGTGAGATCGAATGGCATAACTACGAATTCGTAGTGACCTTCATGTGTTCTAAAGGCTGTCTTGTGCATATCTTCTTCCTTGACACGGATTTGGTGGTAGCCTGACTGCAAATCTAATTTAGAGTAAACCTTAGAGGCATGTAGTTCATCCAAGAGTTCGTCAATGACAGGAATCGGGAATTTGTCCTTCACCGTTACTTCGTTCAAAGCCCTATAATCAATACAAAATCTCTAACTTCCGTCAGACTTTTTGACTAACAAAACAGGTGATGAGAATGGACTCCTACTTGGATGTATCAATCCCGATGAAAGCAATTCATGAACCATTTTTTCAATTTCTGTTTTTTGATAAAAGGGATAACGATAAGGTCTTATTGAGATTGGTTTACTGTTAGGTAGAAGCGGAATGTGGTGATCTTGTGCACACTCTGGTGGTAGAGTCGTAGTTTGGGCAAACATATGGTGGTATCTTGTGAGAACTTGTTGTATCTCAGGGCAAGACGTTGAGGTAGGGGCACCTTCTAAGGCATCAATATATAAGAAGAATGTGGGTCCATATGTCATATGAAGTTCTTTTCTCTGTAGTGGCTCTAATTCTCCTCTTTTGATGCCATGAAAAGTATGAAGCTGGTCTCCCTTCTTTATGGTCATGGTTAAATTGGCTTAATCCATCTCTACCGGTCCCAGAGTGGCCAACCATTGAACTCTTAAAACAATCGGGTATGCTGCAACTGGAAGAACATAAAAATCTGTCGAAGTGTGATATCCTTGAATAATCAAGGAAAGGTTGAGACATCTTCCATGACAAATCATCTTTTCTTTATTAGTAATAGTAATTTGAAGTGGAATATCTTGGGTTACCGTTAAGTCACATAACTCCATCAAATTTTGATCCACAAAGTTATGAGTACTACCGCTATCGATGAGAATCGTTACATCACGTCCCTTTAGGTTCCCTTGCAACCGTAAGGTTTGAGGGTGATCTGTTCTTGCCATTGCATGCAATGATATATTCGGAACTGTATCAATAATTTCTGTTGTTGTGATCTCCGGTTCAGACTCCAAAGTGTCCTCAATGGCGAAAAATTGAGGCTTCTGACAGTGGTGGCCTGGACTGTATCGCTCGTCAAAGTAATAGCACAGTCCCTTATCTCTTCGCTCTTTTGCTTCTTAACCAGAGATCTTGCGAAAAGAAGTTTGGTTGTAGGTGGAGGTCCCAGAATGCTTGGTTGCACGCTGCTCTTGTTGGTCCAAATGAGTCGATTGCTGTTTATATTTTTCTTCTGCAAGTTCAGCTTCTCTTCCACCAATTTTGCTACTCCAATGATGTCAGTCAATCGTCGCAGTTGTTTAATCTTCGCGTCTAATCGAATCTCATCTTTGAGCCCTGTAATGAAACATCCCACTAAAAAAGATTGGGGAAAGTTCGAATTCTTCCTGATAAGTGACAACAGTAGAAGTTTGTTGGAGGCGAGTGATTGCTTCTGAAGGATCTTCATAATCAGTTGGTCCAAATCTGATAAGAAGTGCCTTTGTAAATTCCTCCCATATCACGGGCCCTTGAAATTTTTCATACCATCGATGCCATTGTAAGGCAATTCCCTCCAAATGAAATGAGGCGAGGTCGACCTGATGTTCAGCTGCAATCCCTCCGAATTTGAAATACTGCTCTGCTTTGTACACCCACCCCTGTGCATCTGTACCATCGAACTTAGGAAACTGAAGCTTGAGATTGTGTTGGTTGTGAGCAGGTAAAGTGTTTTGGAGAGAGGTGTTCCTCAAGTGAAAGTTATTGTCGTGGCCAAAAGGATTTTCATCTTTGTTTTCATAAGTTCGGCGAGAGTTAAAACCTCCATACTTTGAACTTTGGAGAGCAGGGTTTGTATGGTTGAATGAATTTGATCAAACATGGATTCATGCCTACCAAGTGCTTATTGTACCTCATTTCAAAACTTGGCATTAGACTGTTGTCATGTTCCCATCGAAGTCATCCTTCTTTGATACCAATGATAACAAGAAGTAGGAAAGAAGGAAATATTTGGAGAGAAGAAGACAGAAAGATGTAATTTTGGGATAAAACGTCTATATCTTTCCTTCATTCACTTGACTGCCTTTAAATATAAATAACTTCCTAAATTTGTGGAACTCCTGCAGCTACAAACAAGGAATTAAAAACTGATCACGTTGGTGGATCTCCCGCCTACAACATAACAGGAATTAAAAGTGACAGAAACATCTAACTACTACTTCCGGAGCTGGTACATGATGAGGACGTTGTTGAGTGGTAACTGAAATAGAAACAAGTCAATGCAGTTAAGGAAAACAAGCCACTATCTCACGTTCATTACATGTTCGGCACACCTGTACTGAGCACGTGAATATTCTGCTATCATAATATTATAAATATTTAATAATAATAACCAGCCATGATTTATTTAGACTATATAATTATTAAAGTATTAGGTAATATATATGTGAAAATAATTACTTTAAATTATCTTTTTTATTATTTAAAAAAAGAATACATTAAAGCATCTTTTTAAAAATATATAATATCGAGGGGCGGTTGGTTCGCATTGGAAAATGGTAATAAGAATGAGAATGGGAATGAATATAGTGAGGAATGAGAATGGATATTATCATTATAATTATAATGGTTGGTTAAAAGGAAAGAATAATTACCATTGCTATTGACAGTGGTTGTTTTGTAAAAAATATTGAGAAATAAAAATGTATTATATTTTAATTAATTAATTAATTACGATACATTGATTAATTAAAATATTGTAGTTAATTAACTACAATATTTTAATTAATTAATGAACTATATTTTAATTAATTAATTAATTATAATATTTTAATTAGTTATATTGTATTTTAATTAATTAATTATATTTTAATCAATTAATTAATTACAATATTTTAGTTAATGAATGAATTATATTTTAATTAATTAATTATAATATTTTCATTACTTATATTGTAATTAATTATATTTTAGTTAATTAATTAATTGCAATATTTTAATTAATGAATAATTACATTTTAATTAGTTATATTTAAATTAATTAATAATAATATTTAAATTATTATAATGTAATGTAATGTAATTAATTATTATATTTAATTAATTATAATTTAATTAATTAATTACAATAATTTAATTAATGAATGAGTTATATTTTAATTAATTAATTAATTACAATATTTTAATTAATTAATGAATTATATTTTGATTAATTATATTGTAACTAATTAATTATACTTTAATTAATTATAATGTAATTAATTATATTGTAATTAATTATATTTTAGTTAGTTAATTATATTTTAATCAATTAATTGTATTTAATTAATTAGTTTTTAAAATATTTTTTGAAAAAGAGCCACTATTAAGAAATGAGTTTCATTCCTCTACTAAATGGAGGGTATGGAGGATTCTCCAAAAGTGGGATATCAAACTATTCCCCCTATAACGATAATTAACAACCAACCACTTACTTTTTATTCCTTACGTATTAACCCCTTCTTAAACCCATCAACCAAGCATCTCCTAATGGAGGGTATGGAGGATTTCTCAAAAGCGGGATATCAAACTATTCCCCTATAATGATAATCAATAACCAACCACTCACTTTTCATTTCTTATATATTAACTCCTTCTCAAATCCATCAACCAAGCACTCCCTGAATATAGTGAGAAATGAGAATGGATGTTATCATTATAATTATGATGGGTAGTTAAGAGGAAGGAATGATTATCATTACCATTATTATTCATATCAAGTGGTTGGTTTGTAAAAAATATTGAGAAATAAAAATTTATTATATTTTAATTAAATGATTACGATACATTGATTAAATAAATATTGTAGCTAATTAATTACAATATTTTAATTAATGAATGGATTATATTTTAATTAATTATATTGTAACTAATTAATTAATTATATTTTAATTAATTAATTAATTATATTTTAATTAATTAATTAATTATATTTTAATTAATTAATTAATTACAATACTTTAGTTAATGAATGAATTATATTTTAATTAATTATATTGTAATTAATTAATTAAGTAATAATAATAATATTTCAATTAATTATATTGCAATTAATTATATTTTAGTTAATTAATTAATTACAATATTTTAATTAATGAATAATTACATTTTAATTACTTATATTTTAATTAATAATAATATTTAAATTAACTATATTTATAATTAATTATATTTTAGTTAATTAATTAATTAAAATATTTTAATTAATGAATAATTACATTTTAATTACTTATATTTTAATTAATAATAATATTTAAATTAATTATAATGTAATATAATTAATTATATCTTAATTAATTATTTATTTAATTAAAATAATTTAATTAATGAATGAGTTATATTTTAATTAATTAATTAATTATAATATTTTAATTAATGAATGAATTATACTTTGATTAATTATATTGTAACTAATTAATTATACTTTAATTAATTATAATGTAATTAATTAATTATATTAAAAATATAACGGAAGGTATGGACACGGAGGATTCTCCAAAAGTGGGATATCAAACTATTCCCCTTACAATTATAATCAACAATCAACCACTCACTTTTTATTTCTTGCCTATTAACCCCTTCTCAAACCATGAAACAAGCATAATAAGTCTTTAGTGTTATATTCAATAACAAAAAGTTCAATAAAAGATTACACGAATAAACAAATTCAAAAATTAGTATCCAAACCAAATCTAATAAGTTAGTTCCATTGTTAAGTTAGATAGTATCGGTTTTAGATGTCTATAAATCGAATTTGTGCATGGTTCAATTTCTTGGTATATTTTATATCAGCTTAAATTTTATAGAACTGGCATAATAATATACTAATAATGTCGCCTTCTGCCCTTGTAAACTCTTTGCTCATGCATGAAAAAATTACCGTCCTCCCAATTATGTTTTTCCTGTTAAGGATTAATTCTTGACTTGTTGCACTTCACTTGTGCCTATAAATGCTTCCCAGGATCTGGTTTATGTGAACATCTGTCTCTAGTATGGCTACATTCGGATCATTTTGTCCTTTATCCCTCCGGTACCCTCTTTTCCTGACATTAACTTTTCTAGTAGTGAAAGGTCCAACTTCAGTGACTCCACTGTGCCTGGAAGATGAGAGAGATGCCCTCCTGCTATTCAACCAAAGCATTTTTATCAAAAGCAATGCTTCTGGTGATCCTTTGGCATATCCAAAAACAGCATCCTGGGAGCTACTAGGACAGAACACAAGTGATTGCTGCTTTTGGGATGGTGTCGAATGCGATGAGCAAACAGGCCATGTAGTTGGACTTGATCTCAGCAGTAGTTGTATCTATGCCTCTATCAACTCCACCAGCACGCTTTTCCGTCTTGTGTACCTTCGGAGGCTTAATCTCGGAGATAACGACTTCAACTACTCTCAAATCCCATCTCAGTTGAAGGTTTTCTAGCGTCTGACATATCTCAATCTTTCCAATTCTCAATTCTATGGCCAAGTCCCATTGGAAATCTCAGAGTTGTCTCACCTCTCTTCTCTTGACCTGGGAAGGCTCAATCCTCTTGATGCATCTTTCGCGGTAGATAAACCATTGCAACTCACAATATCAGATCTTGTGAGACTATTTCAAAACTTAACTGCTCTTGAGAAACTTGACCTCAGTTACGTGAACATATCATCAACCGTGCCTGATAACTGGGGAAATTTATCTTCGTTAACGTTTCTCAATTTAGAGGGATGCCAGTTGTCAGGTCTGGTTCCATTTTCTATAAGTCAACTAACTAAGCTTGTTTACTTAAATCTTGGAGGCAACAAATTTTCAGGTAAGATCCCTCTTTGGTTGGATAAGCTGTACAATCTTACAACATTGATTCTTTATGTCAATTATTTGTCTGGTGAAATCCTTCCTCTGGCAAACCTGACACAGCTTACCATCTTGGATGTTTACTCCAATTCCTTGACTGGTCAAGTTCCCCTGTGGCTCTCCAACTGCACTCGCCTGAATCATTTAGACATTGCCAATAACCATTTGCAAGGCACAATTCCAGAGTCTTGGTCGAACCTCGTGAATATTGTATACATTAATCTTCAGAGGAATAACCTCACTGGAACTGTCAGATTTCACATGTTCCTTAACCTTAAAAAATTAGAACACCTAAATATGCCTCACAGTAACTTGTCGTTGGTCATGGCTAACATTAGTGTCAATGACACTTTTGCCAAGTTTAATCATTTGGGATTAGGTGATTGCAACATACACTTACAGGGATTCCCAGATTTCCTTAGGTACCAAGATGAGTTGACATTTCTTGGTTTAAGAAGGAATAGACTGCAGGGTATGATACCGAAATGGGTGTGTGATGTTCATAGTCCAAAACTACAGTTTTTGTTCCTTTCAGACAATTCTTTAACAGGCTTAGAGCAACCTTCCATGTTTTCCCTCTTCAAAAACCTGAAGATATTAGACATAGACGCTAACAAACTTGAAGGACCAGCACCGATTCCACCACCTTCCATTCTTAGGTACAATCTCTCAAGTAACTATCTCAATGGAGAGCTCTCACCATTGTTTTGTAACTTGCATTCTGTGCTTTTCCTCGATGTGTCTTACAACAACTTGAGTGGCACCATCCCACAATGTTTGGGCAACTTCAGTGATTCTCTGCTCGCG
>JAOTAX010153738.1:0-15042 GCA_025629825.1 Erythroxylum guanchezii | reverse complement strand
CCTTTTTAATTGCTTAAATTGCATAATTCGACTTTAGGCTAGTTTTTAAATCAATTTCCATCGGTTCCAACAAGAGAAACGACCCGAGGTTTCAGCTTGCTGTAGTCTTGGAATTTAATTATTTTGACCGGTTTCCAAGGTCGATTTCCGAATCGAACGACAGAGCCGCGATTAGCTGATCACTTACAAAAGCCCATGAATTTCTACTTATGTCGTTATCTTCAGCAAGAATGCTCAAAAACCAATTCTATGATTGGTGATTTTTTTCCACAACTACAATCCAACATATAGGAAACATCTGATTGTTTCTATCACAACTAACAGTAGATAATAATGCACTACCAAGGAAAGTCTTCAGAAAACATCCATCTCACCCAATAATCTTCCTAAATCCACCAAGAAAACCATTCTTCAAAGCACTAAAACCACATAAAATCTTTTGAACATTGGTTTCCCTGTATATTAATCGAAATCACATCAATAATAAACTTTTCATCTTTGTTAGCTCGTCTTAACTCATGTCTATAAAACCATAACTTCGCATAATGACCTTCCATTGATCCTCGAAGCATAATAATTGCTTCCCACTTAGCCTTATAAAATTGAATTTTAGTGACCTTTAGAGCATATTTTGATTAAAGATCATCCACCATTTCACTAATAGGTCAATTCAGGTTCCTCTTAAACTTGCGTATGAACTCATTCGCAATCCATTTCTGGCTAGCTTGCTTATTCCTCTGCACTTTACTACAGTTATGAGTGTTTTCGACTCTCTTCACAATAAATGTTTTCTCATTTCCTATCCAGCTATCATACACTTGAAAAAGACAATGTGCATTATAAACTGCTTTCATCTGTATACCAGATCTCGCCATTGAAACATTATACCCATTTGTAATTGCATACTTCCTTATAGCTTCCTTAAACTGAATCTCGTCCTTGAACTTCATTCCAATTGCAAACTTAAAATTTCATTTCAACTTTTGGATTAAAATTAACGTATTTCTTATTTGGTAACGATGTTTCATCATTACTAGGAACTAGTGATTGAATTTCATCATTATTGTCGTCATAATCACTATTTCCATAATGCAAACTTCCTTATGCTCTTACAGTATCTTTCAAATGATCACCAACTTCATTGAAATTCTTTTCACTACCACCAACGCCATCGACAACATTGTCAAATTGAAACCCACTTTGCAAAGTCTTCCCATACCTCTTCTCATTTGTTCTAGCAAAAACATATTCTTCATCATAAGTTCTAATGAACTCCTCACCAACAAAATCATCACTAAAATCACTATCTTGCATAATAGTAAAGGCCTCATCTTCCTCCAATTTAACTTGGAACAACCTCTCATTTTGCTCTAATTCATAATTAGATTATGACTCCTCACCATGGCGATTCAATTCTTCTAATTTTTGGAGCACAGCTAACATATCCCCGTCATGCTTTAAGCTTAACTCCATCAAGCGTCTATTTGACTCATGGAAATTTGTAAAACATAAAAATTACTCTATGTCCTTTATTTTCGGAAATCCCTTTTAGAACTAGCATGCTTAGTTCATCAATACTCATATCCTTTTTTTTCTTTTAATCTTAACCCCCAACATATTCATTTGTCTGCCTTTCCAATACTCCACTATAATGAAATTCAAAATTTACCATCATCTGCAAAGAGAAAGTGTGACTAAATACAAATGATAAATATTTCAAGAAGAAAAAAGAAGAAGCAACAACTAAGATGAGCAATTCCATGTTCTGTCTGCTGATTAGGGGTCATTCTTCAAGGCTATAGATTAATCAAATTCTTTGTTAATAAAATTAGAATGCTTACTATCAAACAAATATTAAGATAATTATACCATCAAAATTCTATTCAATATGAATTTCTAGATGAGTAATTCAGCTATTGACCCAAAAAGTAGATCAGTAAACAACATCACAACTTATAAAAAAATCTATTGGGAAAGCACTGATGATTCACTTATATTCCATGAGCTAACATTTACAAGTACATTTATTTTATGCCAAACTGGTGTCTGAGATGTCCTTGACATCATATTAATAGAAATTTTTTGTAATTCTGTGAGGAGATGGATGTCTTTCTCTAAAATATTCTAATAACAATGCTTAACTTCAGCATATCTTGAATAACCTCAGGCATTCGAAAGTGATTCCAGGTTCAAACATTCCATATAAGGATTTCTAAACCTTAAATAACAACAAACACTATGCAGGGTTTAAGTAGAAAAGTAACACCATTTACAAATCTTCCACATCTCTAGAATACTGAGCAATCCCCATTGAAAGCTAGCAAATACACTAGGTTTGCTACATTTTGTACTAACAAATGAACATTCTAAATGAACATTTGCTACATTTTGGTCTAACAAGTTACCAAATAAGATAGCAAGTAATATACTACAAGAAGTTACTAAGTCCTTATTTGACAAAATTTTTTTAAAAAAGAAATATAATAGACAATAAACCATTAAGCTTACATATACACAGAAAAACTTCCTGCCTAACTCTTCTGACATATATAGTTCACCCACATTTTCATATGTAAGGAAATAAGTAAAAGGCTAGTATGATTATATAAGAATAATACAACCATTAACATTTGGTGTCTTAATTTCTAAGCCATAAATAGCACAGTGCACAGAAAAAGGCTAGTGATTACATCAGAATAATACACCCACATTTTCATATGCGAGGAGCTTCATAAAAGGCTAGTACTACATTAGAATAATACAAACTAAAATGTTTAAATTGATTCGAGCACCAGAAACATACCTTTATGAATTTCCTACAATTTTTTCAGAATACTTCACAACTTAGCAGCCTCATCTCCTTAAACGATCATAACTAAGTCATTATGAGGATGCACCACTTAAAAAAAAGAATCTATCCACATCATACAAGTAAGAAACTACACTAAAAAATTTGAGAGAAATAATGGTATTCAAATAGGGTAAGAAGCAATAAAGCCAATCAACTAACAACCTATCACCAGCTTCACTCAACAGACAACCCCTAAAGCATGCAACTATGAAGCTACTCTTAAACCAAATATTAACTATGAAGCAACAAAATGAAATATCCCCATTAAATAGTAATCAAACAAAATAACATGATCGTTTCACAATTGAAATTTGACTTATGTCAGTTTTTGTTCTTATGTTGCAGTATAAGCAAGTTATGCTCAATTTAAGTTGGCTTTGAAGCCTAAAGGTCATACATTTATGGCATAGAACAAGCACCCCTAACATTCATAAGAGCTATTTTTTCAGACACTCACAAACTCCTGATAGAGAAGCTGGTTTCTTTCTTCCTGAACTGTTACGACACGTAAATTAAGTAAAAACTTGTTTTGGAAGCACAATGTGGCTTGGGAACAGAAGATCTTGAGATTGTCATATAAATGAAAGAATATTAATTTTCAATTTCAAACCATAGTACAACAACATACCGTTTCATAAATATTCAATAAAAAAGCGAATCAAGAAAAAAGAATAGAGCGAGAGGAAGAAATAAAGAACAATGGCACCACAGGAAGTCCGACGATGAAAGTCACAATTTCAGAAATTTTTAGTTTTGACCTGATGATAAAATTACTCTCTTATGAAGCACCCACATACAAAATCACAAAGAGCGTTTGTTGGTTTGATTGAGCAGTTAACTTTGCGATAGAAGAAACACTCATGCACGAAATCACTCTCTTATGAATGTTGGGGGATTTTAGGTTACAGATTAGGGATTTTAGGGATAATCTACAGAGAAGAGACAAAAATATGAGTTTAGTTGAAATGATGTCGTTTACTATCATCAAGAAACGACGTCATTTCGCTAATCAGACAAGCTTCTCCTAATGACACTGATGTGTCTCATTAGTGAGGGTCATTGACACGTTGCAATGCCACGTCAGCCAAGATAACAATGAGATTAAAGTCGGGTTAGAATTGAAAAAAATTGAAAGTTTGAGCATTTTATTGCTACTTTTTAAAGTTTGGGCTATAATCGAAAATTTGAGAAAAATTTGAATTTTTTTAATAATTAACCCGATCTTTTAAAACCTTAAATCTAAAATTTTTTATTTCTAAATTCTCTATTTATTGCTGTTTCTCTCTAGTTGGGGCTATCTTGTTGCTTCTCTCCACAATCTGCTACATAGAAGTGGTCATAACTCATAAGGAACTCCATAGATTATGAATCAGTTGGTTTTAGCTAGCGGTAGAGTCAAATGAACACATAATCTGAGTGAAAGAAAATATATGTATAAGTATTGTTCTTGGAAAGAGGAGCAAGGTTGGTTTAGATTGTCACAGGTTTAAAAATTAGTACTGTGTACGAGAATACATCAAGCCGATGGGGTTGACACTGACTAAAGAGTTAATATTTAAGGTTTCTGGTCCAATGAAAATCAGTAGGAAATGCTTCATAATCATTATTTTCATCATTTTGTAAGTTCCAATATAACAACAAACTTTTGTCAGTTGCTAACTATTGTTGGCTTCGAGTTGCATGTTAGACTTTACTTTATGCATGAACCGAGTTTAAGATCCAACTTCGAGTTTTGCAATCCTTATTTATCCTTTTTATATTTTAAAAAATTATCTCCTTGTCATCAAATGAAGAAATTTTTACAGTTATTTCTTAGAAGCAGAACGGAAATTTCTGAGTTTATACATTGATTTGAAGCATATGACCTGACATTGCTGGAACATTAGACGGTTCTGTAGCGGAGACATTCTTCAGAGGCAATGGATTGGTTGGATGATGCTTGGAATGGCTATAAGAATACATAAATAAGAGAAAGAAAAAGAACATTCTAATACTTGATTGAATGAGAAACAAAATGACAAGTTTAAGATTTGTCAATAGTAGTTCTCTTGTTAAATATTAATCTTCACGATTTTGAAGCATCTCAACACTTCACTCATGGAGAGTCTTGCTTCTCTATCTTCTTCAACGCATTGCAAAGCTAGTTCAACTAGAGTTTCCATGTTTATGGCATCATATTCATTTCGTATAATGGGGCCAATGATCTCTTCCACCTAATATCCCATGTCAACACTTGCATTTTTTATGTGCTTGACCTATTACACCAAGTTTTGGAGCTTTATGACTGGGCTCTTCCCAGTTACCAATTCCATCACAACTATCTCATGGAGATTTATATCCAGTTTGTCTGTTGTAGGTATATCATATATCCGCTTAAGAGCCATGTCACTTCTAGTCCCTATGATTCTATGGCAAATTAATATAGTGGTGACGATAACATGACAACGAAGAGAGATGCTGGAGCGTTGATGCTGGAACAATTGGTGTCAGAGATTACAATGCACTCACTTAGTTATTTGGATTATCGGAGTCTCCGTAGGTAATCCATGATTAATTCCCTTACGCGTAATACAGCCAATGAAAACCTTCATCTCAAACAATGACTAAATTATAAATTGACTACTCTAGTGAAATTAGACAAAATTAATTATTTTTCATAGCTGAGAAAGCGCAGGTAGTTTGATGGATATTTCATTCACTCTCATTTTCAGGAATACCAACAAGGGATAAACGGGAAGCTCTCCGAAGCACTGGTTGGAGGTGCTTCGACTAAGGAGAATCCAGAGGGTAGTTTCCAGTGAAGGAGACGCACAACGACGTTATTTTCCCAAACACTGTGGTATAGGACTATATATGTGGGTCATTTTATCTATTGGGACATATAATTGGCAAACAATATCAAGGTCAAAATTTTTTTAATGAAGCATTGAAGAAGTGATTAAATTAGGATTGAAATTGAATTTTTTAAGATGTTGGGATTTATTTTGAATTTTACGAGACATTTAAGTTTAAGTTAAATTATGTTAAGAAAAGTTAGAATTTAAATTGATTTTCTTTTTTTTTAAAAAGGACAAATGTTATGATTTAACTTATTTTTGTAAAAATATTAAAAGTTAACATGTAATTATAGCCTAACAAATATTTAGAAACAATATTTTAACGTTTATATTAAATTTAATTGACATTAATATTTAGTAATTTTTAGAAAAGATATTGGCAAAAGAGTCAATAAAGACCCTAATGTTTTCATCAAAATTCAAATTTTACTCTATTGTTTTAATCTGTTAAAAAAAACCTAAGATTTTCTAAATATACCAAAATAATCTTATTGTTTTGGACATATAAATAAAGAACCTGAAGTTAACAATTATATCAAGCTCTTACTAAAAAAAAATATACACGACATATTACATTGATTTTATGTGGGCTCTAGTCCACCAGTGCATCTAACATGGCAGCAGGGGTTTATATATGAAATTTCCTTGCTTAGATGACAACGTTTGACATTTAATTTGCTGACTAAACTCTGTTGTTTAAGTGAGAGGAGAAAATATAATGGCTATAGACAACAATGTTTGGAAGTAACCCAAATGTTGTCATCTAAAATTGGGTGGGAGTTCAATAATTGCTCTGTTTGTGTGTGTGTTTCAATACCTAACCTATTGTTTCTGTGTTGCTTGGTGTGTTGTGATCAATTAGTATGTTGCGATTCTCATGGTGGGAATGGTGTAGTTCTCTTTCGTTCTAGTGTGATCCCACGATAACCCATTATTTTTTATCTATCTATTCTTTTGGTCAGGCCTATTGATTGTTGTCTATTGTGTTGAAGTATAGTTAACATCATTATTTTCGTTCTTTGTCGTTAATTATCTGTCAATTCTTTAATATATAGTCTTAAAAGGCAAAAAGAACGTCATTTTTATACGTCACATTCAAAATTCAACTCTTATTTGTTTCAGGTGAATTTTTCACCAATTTGATTGGTCATATTAGTGGAACACGTAGTTGAGGCAAGAACTAAATATGGAGTCACTATAGTAGAATGTTTGGTTTAGCTTCTCCCAATGATTGAATCATCATTCATCTTTTGTCCTTTGAATAAATCCCTATCAATTTTTAGAATGTTACTAAGAAGAAAAAAAATATTAATGATATATGAAGCTCGTTAGTGGAGAGTAATCATTACTTAAAAAAAATTACTACAAAAAATGATTTAGTGCCTGTTTGGATGAGATTATACTAATAGAGCTTTTGTCCGTATAGCTTTTTTGAGAAGAGCTTTTCTAAGAAGTCAGTAAACTGTTCGACTGCCATTTAAAAAAGAGTTTTTTTGAAAGAGCTTCATACAGTAGACTGTTTGACAACATAAAAATAAAAAGCAATTTTAATTTTAACTATATTTTATTTTGTAATAAAAATTATTTATGCATATAAAATTATTTAAAGTATATTAAACAATATGCAAAGCACAATATATTAATTATTATATAATTTTAAACCATATGAAACATATATGAAAATATATCTAATCAAATCTTTTATATAGATTATAACATAAGTAAAACAAATATAAAAAATAAATATTAAAACATATTAAAAAAGCCAAATAATATTATATAATTCTCAAAATAAACGTTAAGATGAGTTTGTGAGTATTGTGAGAATTATGTGTAAAACATAGGGGCAAAAGAGCCTAAAAAATATATTTATTAATTGATTTGAAAAATCTACTGAAAAAGCACTTTTTGAAAAGCTCCAAATTTGACATTCTTAAAAAGCTGTATTTTAGCTTCTGAAAAAGCTATTTCTATTAAAAAAAGTGCTTTTGGATTTTACGACCAAACACTTATTTTTCTTAATAACAACTTTTGCAGTGGAAAAAAGTACCTTTTCACCCTCTAAAAGTTGAACCAAACAGGCACTTAATATATATTAAGTGTCTGTTTAGATGAGCTTATTTTAGTAGAGCTTTTGTCAGTAGAGCTTTTCTGAGAAAAGCTTTTCTAAAAAGTCAGTTGACTGTTTGTCTGTCACTTAAAAAAATAACTTTTTAAAAAGAGCTTTATATAGTAGACTGTTTGGCAACATAAAAATAAAAAGCACTTTTATTAATTTTAACTATATTTTATTTTGTAATAAAATTATTTATGCATATAAATAATATTTTAAGTATACTAAACAATATACAAAGTACAATATATTATATTTACGGTTACCTATTTCTTGGATAATCATCTTGTAGGAAATTTTAGATAACCATCTTATAGGAAATTATTTAAAGAGATGTGTCTCATTTTCTTGTAGGAAATAAAATTAATATGAAAAATAAATATTAAAACATGTAAAAAAGTTAAATAATATTATAATCCCAAAATAAATATTCAAGCTGAGTAAATAGTTAAATACATAATAAACTATGCATTTTATTGTAATACAAGAAGATTTGCAATATGTTCCATCGCATCATTTATCTTGTTATTTTGTGGCTCGTCTAAATGATTTCTTTCAACGTCTTTATTTTCATTGATTTCTTCATTTGTAGGAAGTAATTCATCATGTTCATTATAGGGAGCAAACTCTTCATCCTTTTGAGCATTTAACCTTATAAAATTATGAATGACCATTGAAGCAATTATAATTTTAAGCTGCCAATCCTTTTTTAATCCATCCCATTTATTCTTAAATTGTTTGTATTCATAGTTCTTCTTAGTTTCATGAGCAAACTTTGAAACTATATTTTTCCAGCCAATCTTGTTAAAGTGACCATTTGGTCGATTTCCATCTAAAGTCTCTTCCACAAAAATTTTGATTAAAATTTCAAAAGTTTTATCATTCCACTCCGCTTTAACCCTTTTTTTCAATTTATCCCCACCTTGAATATTTTGACTTAGATTTGACATTTTCTATCAACAACAAATGATCCAAAAAACAAAGTCCCCACTGCATATAACAATTAATTTAGCAAGAATAAGAATGACATAGACAAAAGCATAATAAGCACTAAATGTTTTATGAACTCAATATTAAAAGCATAACAAGAATGACATAGATAAAAGCATAATAAGCATAACAAAATGGACTGCTAGTTTCTTCGGTAAGTGTCATGGTGTTTAATAACAAATTACGATCAATGTGACAATTTGTTTTATAGTGCCACCGTACAAGTTAACTATGATCTACAGGATGGTGCAGTTGGACTAAAGGCACAGAAATATGTGGGTCTGCAAGAATTATTGACGTACTAAGGGCACAGAAATCTCACTTGCCTCAAGCTTCAGTAGACATGTTTGTCATGAAAAGCAATAGGTCATTTTCATAGTCTATTCTCAATTTGCAATCAAGAAATGATCATTTCCTTAAATGTCTGCTAATCAATTAAGCATTAGCTCTGATGATCCCAACAGCTTCAGAACTATATTGTTTACATGGGAAGTTCATTGACGGATAGAGGAGAAGCCACTGAAGTTTTAGAATCAACTCATTTGCAGTTATTGTCGTCCATCATACCCAGGTAATTATTAATTGTCATCTCCAACGTTTCTTTTATCATTCTTATATTAATATGCACTTCTTTTTTCTGGAGCCATGAAGGTGAAAGAATAACTCTAGTCCATCATTTGAGTCATGCTTTCAGATGTTTCTCTGCCATACTTAAACATAAAGAAGCATCTCTATTATCTGGTAATCATTCTTCATTTCATCTTCCCTTAAGTTACTTCAAAAGCATAAACAACTATGCAGTAAACAAATATCTTATTATAAAATGATAAAGCAACCGACTTTCATACCCTATAATATAAATGAGTTCATATATATTTCGTATCCAATCATATGCATCTTGATCACATTTTTAACATATTCTCAGCTGTTTTTAGTTTTGCAATTGGGGTAGGAGAAACTTTATACCAGGAAACAAATAGTGGATGAAGAAAACTCAAGAGTTAAAATGTTAACAGAAGTACAAAAAGAACTGTTAAGTTATTAAATTGAACTTATTTTGGACTTAATTATCGTTAAGGTGTTGAAATTATTATCTGAAATTAATGGAATTATTTTATAATTGTTTACAGATGATTTTCAACACCTTAAAGACGAAATGGAATCAAAAAGATGCAAAAGAATGAAGAAAATCCGAAATTTCCAAATTGACAGCAATTTAGTGACTAAGCGTGGACACGCCTAAGGATGGAGTAAATCTGCAGATCAAATTTCAAAAGTCAAAATCAAACTTATCACAATCTTTAAAGATTATCTTGTCATCTTTCAAGGGGATTACCTACCGATAATAGAAGAGTGCATAATCGGGAGAGGATCAATAAAAGATAAGGAAGAGATAAGTATAAAGGAGGAGAGTTGGTGATTGACGCAAGCATATATTAGGTTTTAGAATAGGTTTTCGGGTGTTGTTAGGGGCTGTTGCCGTTTCCCTTCTGTCTTTTACAATTTCTGCACACTTTCAATTAGTTTTCTCGTATTTTCCATTAAAGAACCAGGGATGGAGACCTTAAGCTTTGTTATTTCTTTTTTTTTTCAATTCTATTATGAGTAGCTAAATCTTTTGTTTTGGTTGAGGGGATCCATGTTATATGTTATTATGGTGAGATGTTTTGAATAGATTTTACGTTGTTAATGAACATTGGATATCTTCAGATCTATTCTTTCTAATTGAATTCGTTGGATTCTAGGTGCGCAACTAGAGATTAATTGGTTCAATCGCTAGATTAACGGAATATGACGTTCAATTTCGATAATCATAAGTAGCAATTAAGATTAATTTCTCTACGTTAGAGTAGGAAATTCTAAGAAGATATTCGCTTGATTGATTGCATGTCGTACATGTATAATTGGTTCTTGATTCTTAATGCTATTATTCAATTACACCTACGATCGTATCTAGGTTGTTATTTAATAAGAATGCTAGGATACATGTTTCTGTGCATTACACTTAAGAGAAAACTTCCCCAATGACTGTTTATTAATGATTGCAATTTTTTATCGAGGATCCATAATAGCATGATAACATCGGTGACCCGAAAACCAAGGTGTTTTCTCATTGATTTTTCAGAATCAATTATCGCTTTCGATTTGTGATTTTTCTTATAATTTTTGTATATTGCTGTGACCAAACTCCCCCTTTTTACTTTCATTATTTGTTCCGTTTGAATTCGTAATTTCATTACCGTAAATATTCCTTGTGGGAACGATATCCGCTTACCGCTATTACATTAATTTGTTTTAACGAAAGTGATTTATTTTGAATTTGGTTGCAGGTGATAGCATCACCAAATTTTGACGCCGTTGCCGAGGAATTTTGACGAATTATGTACGTTATGCGTTGAAACCAATCAGATAATTTACGGTACAATCCTGAGATCGAAAAGACAGCGAAAAGACTGCAGAAACATATCAAACAGTAAAAAGAGGCACAGAGAATGGATAGAATTGCTGCAAACTGCACCCTTCGTGAACTAGCCACGCCAACGGACGCATAATAGCCACACTGCATCAATTTCCTGAACTTAGGTGATAACAATACTTGTGAATTAAAATCTGGACTGATTCACTTATTACCTATTTTTAGGGGTTTGCCGGGAGAAGATCCATACAAGCACTTGAAGGAATTCGATGTAGTTTGCATAGGTATGAAGCCGACTAATGTGACGGAAAAGTAGATTAAGCTGAGAGCCTTCCCGTTTTCTCTTAAAGACGATGCGCAAGATTGACTACATTATTCAGCTGGAGAAAACGTGCAAACGTGGGCTGAAATGAAGTGGCTTTTCTTTGAAAAGTATTTTCCAGCATCGAGAGCAGCTAATATTCAAAAATAGATTTGCGGAATTCATCAACACACAGGAGAAATACTCTACGAATATTGGGAAAGATTCAAGAAACTATGCGCTAGCTATCTACACCACCAGATAATCGAACATTTACTAATTCAATATTTCTATGAGGGACTCTTGCTTTCTGATAGGAGTATGATTGACTTTACAAAAGGTGGTACGTTAGTCAATAAAATGCCAGCGGCCACGAGAGAATTGATTGTGAACATGGCCTCCATTACGCAACAATTCAGAATCCATACTGGGCATGGGTCAAAGGGCATGAATGAAGTTAGCGCAACCTCGTTAGAAAAGAGATTGGATGAACTCACTTCTTTGGTGCGACAATTAGCGGTCACGAGGAAAGAAGAAGCTAAGGTATGTGGTATGTGCTCAATGTTAGGACATTCTACTAATTTATGTCCAATTTTGTAGGAAGAAAATGTAGAGTAGGTGAATGTCGTAGGAGGATTTGCTGGGCCAAATCAAAGGAAGTACGACCCATTTTCCAACACCTATAATCCGGGATGGCGCGATCATCCAAATTTGTGATATGGGAATCCTCAAGGATAGCAAGCAGCCACGAATTTTCAACCGTATAGACAACCATACGTGCCACGTCAAAATCCAAATATGACATCAACTATTGAGGGTAAGTCTTCTTTGGAAGACACACTTTGACCACTAACACTTTGACATTTCAGCAGAATACTAAAGCAAGTATCCGAAATTTGGAAAATCAAAAAAGGAATTTTGAAACCTAGTTAAGTCAAATTGAAGCTGTCATCAATCGAATGGCAGCACGAAATTTTTGTAATTTTTCAGCGCAATCGGAGGTTAATCCTAGACAAAGTGCAAAGGCTATCACATTACGGATTGGTAAGGAACTACAGGAACCACTTCTGGAAAATTCCAAAAGAGAAGTAGAGGAAGAAATCACGCACATAGCATCCCCACCTGAATTGACGCAAAAAGATGTACAAAACAGGGTACTTCCACCTCCTTTTTTGAGTCGACTTGTAAAAGTAAAGAAGAAAGAACAAGAAAAGGAGATTTTGGAGACTTTTCGAAAGGTTCAGGTAAATATCCCTCTCCTTGATGCAATTAAACAGATTCCACGATATGCTAAATTCCTTAAGGAGCTTTGTACGTCAAAGAGGAAATTGAAATTCGATGAGAAAGTTTAATTAGAAGAAAACGTTTCAGCAATTTTACAAAAGAAAAAGCTTCTACCGAAATGTCAAGATCTAGGTATGTTTACTATCTCATGCCAAATTGGTAATTTGCAGATTGAAAGAGCTATATTAGATTTAGGTGCGTCCATAAATGTTATGCCATACGATGTGTATAAATCTTTGAATGTTGGGCCTCTTAAAGAAACTAACGTAGTGATTTAATTAGCGGATCGCTCAAATGCTTATCCGAAAGGTGTGTTGGAATACATATTGGTTCAAGTAGGAAACATGCTTTTTCTGGCTGATTTTTATATTTTGCAGATGGGCACAGATGACACATCCTCCTCCACTTCGATTTTATTTGGAAGGCCGTTTTTGAAAACAATTAGAACCAAAGTAGATGTTCATGATGGATCTTTAACTATGGAATTCGATGGTGACTTAATTAAGTTCAATATTTATAATACCATGAAAATTCCAGATGATGAACAGTCTATTGTTTCTGTGGATTTTATTGACACATGGATGCAGGAGAATTGGATTTTGGAAGATAATGATGACGTTGAATTGATGGACAAGGCATTACAATGGCAAGGAGATGAAGACCCTACATTACCTGGTGCACTAAGGGAGAAGACGTTAGCTTCACAAGGAGATGGGGAATCCTTATCCTTTGATGGACAATTGGAAAACGCATCTCATTGACAAGAAAGGGAGAAAATAACGTTGGGTGGTGAACCAATTGAAATGTCACTTTGCTTGGAGGCCACCGAACCACTCTCCCATCAGCTCATGTCCATGGAAACGTCCAAAGGGGTAGACAAGTTGCTGCCATCATTGACCAGCCCACCAACACTTGAATTAAAGAGCTTACCTAGTCATCTAAAATACTTCTTTTTAGGTGAGAAAGATACATTACTTCTTATTATTTCTAATCAACTTTCGGATGTGTGGGAAAGCCAACTTTTTAACGTTTTGAAGGGGAATAAAGAAGCTTTCGGTTGGACGGTAGCTGATTTGAAAGGAATTAGTCCTACCATTTGCATGCACCGAATGTTGATGGAAGATGAGGCGAAGGAGGTGAGGCAACCACAACGTCGTCTAAACCCACCCATGATGGAAGTAGTAAAGAAAGAGATTTTGAAGCTTCTTGACGCGGGAATCATTTATCTAATTTCGGATAGTAAATGGGTAAGTTCGATCCAGGTAGTACCAAAGAAAATTGGTGTGACTGTGATTGAAAATAGCAATGGTGAGTTAATACCAACTCGTGTCCAAAATGGTTGGAGGGTATGCATAGATTATAGGAAGCTTAATTCAATTACTAGAAAAGATCACTTTTTGCTTCCATTTATTGATCAGATGCTTAAAAGACTTGCGGGAAAATCTCACTATTATTGTTTAGACGGCTATTCAAGATATCATCAGATTTTGGTGGCACCTAAGGATCAGGAAAAGACGACCTTCACATATTCATTCGGCACCTTTGCTTACCAACAAATGCCATTTAGATTGTGCAACGCACCCGCGACATTCCAATGGTGTATGGTAAGTATTTTCTCCAATCTTGTGGAAAATTACATGGAAATTTTTATGGATGATTTCACGGTATATGGGGAGTCTTTTGAAACATGCATTATCAACCTTAAAAAAGTACTAAAATGTTGCATTGAAACTAAGGTTTTAAATTACGAAAAATGTCATTTCATGGTTGATCAAGGCATTATTTTGGGCCATGTTGTTTCTTCGAAAGGAATCGAAGTCGATAAAGCTAAGATAGATGTTATTCGATCTTTATCTTACCCTACAAATGTGCGGGAAGTTCGTTCCTTTCTTGGTCATGCAGGATTTTATCGGCAATTTATCAAGGACTTCTCCAAAATTACGCAGCCTATCTGTAGATTGCCCCAAAAAGACGAGAAGTTTAATTTTGACAAGTCATGTAGAAGTGCATTTGATGAGCTAACAGAGTGACTCACTACAGCGCCGATTATTCAACCACCACGATGGGACATACCCTTCGAGTTGATGTGCGACGCGTCGGATTATGCAGTCGGCGTTATGCTGGGTCAAAAAGTGAACAAAGTACCTCATGTTATTTATTATGCTTCTATGATACTTAATGATGCCCAGAAAAATTATTCCACAACGGAGAAGGAGTTTTTAGCGGTCGTCTTTGGGTTGGAAAAGTTTC
>JAOTAX010153728.1:0-15042 GCA_025629825.1 Erythroxylum guanchezii | reverse complement strand
ATTCTTGAAAACATACTTGATTCTAGATTCATTTAATAGTGCCATTATCAATAGTCAACTACTATCATGATATGAAAGTCATCATTCCCTTGAAGTAAACTCTTTTACTTATATGGAGATAAGTCGTAACACTACAGTCTAAATCATAATCAAGCGACCAACTTGATTATTCAACTGTGAATCTATTATTTTAGATTTTTATAATATACATGTTTCCCATACATCTCTATATATATGTATATTACTTACAAAAGAATCTCGGTACCTTATGACTAAATATATAATGCTCATAAAAACCAAACTTTTTTGTTTTACTAATAATAAATATTTTCATTACAAAACTTTAACTGAAAAAGATTAAGTTACATGTAAATACACTTGCTTTCTAGGGCACTATATTTACATAACTCCAACACTCTTTAGATTTAAATTGTATTGATATATGGTGGTAATAACAGTTTGTTTGTAATAATTATTGGAATTTTAAGTAGCATAGGTTTCTAACTTGGTTCTAGAGCTGTCATCCTCTTAGGGAGATTATAATTCATCATGATTTGCTTTTTATTAGCTTAATTCAATTTCTTTTTTAAAAAAATTAACTGAATTTATTTTAGAAAGTTTTCAGTAATAAAAGAATATTGAAGTAATTGAATGAGACCTTCATTTTCCTAATCCCTAATTCCATTATATAAATTTATTCATATATCTTACTATAACAAAAGTTATAAGGTCATGTTAAACTATTAGCAGACAGATATTGATACTTACTATAAAAAAACGTGTTCAAAGGCAGAATAAAGGAGAAAACGTGGAGACACCTTGAGAGGTGATTCTAGAGGCAGAGATTGTTTAGAAGGGGCAATTTTGATTCAGAGAGGTGGAAGCACAAAGAAATCAGCAAAAGATCCACTATAATACAACATCAAACCTCTACCTTATAAGAACATTCGATAGAAGATAAAAGGGAGATTTAACATTATGAATTCTTTTTTTTTCTATTCGTTTCTCTTCTAGTTTATGTTTGATTTCATTTTTTATCATGTATAACTAAACATCTTTAGTGTCTAGGAAGCATAAACCCTATTTTGGTTCTATAACATGTTTTGATTCTTGCATTTAATGTAATTGTTTTAATTGATCTATTGTGATTCAATTATGTGTTTAATATATGTTCTAATAGATCTGGAATAGTACATAATCTTATTTCATAATGTAGAGATTAAGAAATCCTATATATGAATAGATTTACCGTAATTGAAAAGATTTGATTGCAAACCTAGAGAGAGGTCAACTTATCCTCTAGATTAGGGTCAAACCTAATAGCAAAATTCACAAATCGATAAAGCAATCTTAGTAACTTTAACCTAAATAATATTTCTTGATAATTCTAAGATTAGTTGTTAGTAGTCTTAAGTGAGTTATTAGCATACAATAGGAATCTCCATGGTACAATAATCAATAAAAAATTTCATAATAAAAGGGTCAATTATTTAAGTGTTTTAGGGGGATTCATAATCTAGACACTAAATCTTTACATTGATTATTTTCTAAGTGACTTCTTTGGTCTCTGTGTTCAATATTGCTACTTACTTTATTTTAATTGTTTAAGTTTTAATTTTGCTTATTAAAATCCAAAATCAATCATTAGGCTAGATAATAGGAGAATGGTAATCACTAGTAATCACTGTCTTCGTGGGATCGACCTGTAGTTATTGGTACTAACTACAGCTACGCAGTGCACTTATAGATAATTCATAATTGAGTAACTAAGTTTAAGTTATTCAATGATAATGGAATAATCCCTTAAAGTTCTTTAATACTCTCTGGTCTAGTTCCACAAAGCATATTTCAAAACTTCCTCCAACTGTGGCTTGTAATGAAAGAGAGATTGAGCATTCTTAATAGGGTGAAGAGATATCTAAATTTATCTGATATTTATAATCTTTGTAACCATACCTCTAGAACTCTAAAACACCTTTTCTTTAAGTGTTAATTATTCCATTTCAAAATGGAATACTAACTGCATATCGTTATGCTAGTCAAAATAAAATAACTAGATATACTACTATAGTAGTGGTGAGTCTAGGTCGATCCCACAGAGAGTGTGTACAAAGTTTATGAAATGAAATTCAGTGATTAGGTGTAACGGGGGATTTTATTTTTGAAAGAAGAAAATAAAATGAAACTAACTGATAAAAACAAATTAAAGAAAACATGCGAAAAGTGATAAAAGTGGGGAATTCGGTAGGGACCTGGTTCTTTAGTTCAATCTCAGCCTACACACTAATTAAGCATATTTCGTTGATTTGTTGTTTTCAAATCTCTCCTAGAAACTATTAACTGTGGGTTAATAATTAATCCGAGCTTTTCCTTAGGTTTTGTTTAATCAAGATAAGATTGTTAATTAAACTTAACCATCGAATAACCTAGGATATGATCTCTAGATTTAATTAGGCAGTAGCATTAAGAATTAGGGAAACAAATTAATCAAGGAAACAACCACATACTATGCATCATTTAACCTAGGTCACGTTATTCTTAATGATTACAAATCAATAGTTGCTACACATGAATTTCAACATAACAATTACGGATTATATCAAAATTCTAGTAATGGGTTTGCAATTAAATGATTCAATGAACACATTAAAATCATCTTTTCAAAATATCCAATGGCCTCATACACAAATAGCTAAACAGTAACGAAAATTCGATTATCCATACACAATACCCAAATCAATTACCATTGGATAACACAATCAATTTCTAATGAGAGAAAGAAACAACAAAACAATAAAAAAATACTTAACCCAAGTCATCGATGTCGATGTCACCTTCGAACTAACGTCAGGGCATTTAACCCTCCATAGGCCTCTCCCAAAAAAATGCTTCAGCCCAACTTATACATCCCTAGCCAAAACCCCCTTATTCTTTCTTCATTACACCTCCCTTGTTTGTTAGCTACTCTATCTGTTCTCTCATGTTACTCTCTCACGTAGCTCTCCTCTCTATTTTTTCTTTCACGATGTCGTAGCTTGATGTGACGAATTAACTTGTTGGGTCATGCTACTGTCCATGCCTCACTTAAAAACTTATGGACCTCATCTATTGAATGATGCGTTCAATGCAATTGTCTGCGTTCAACGTAGTTGTCTGCATTAAATGCAGACGCTGTCTGCGTTACCCAGACGTCATCTGTGTTGTGAGATGTCTGCGTGAAACGCAGACTGTGTTTTGCTCTAACCTCCAGTTGCTGCACTGCGTTTCATCTCCTGCCTTGTCCTCCTACACTGCGTTTTCTTCATTTTGCACTATCGTTTTTATCTCTTTTTCCAGTTGTCCATCTTCATTCACTATTCTTTTCATTTTTTTTCTTTAATTTTCTTATTCTTACTCAATAAAGACAAGTAAAAATTAATCTTTGGATAATGGCCAAAATAAAGAGCTTTCGACTCACTTTAATTTCTTTGCTTGCAAATTGTACCTAAAATCATATATGAATTAAAGTAAGTATCTTAACCATTTTCGTATCATTAATTGCTAAGTGTAAAGGATTAAATATATCATCAATTAACACATATCGATTTGCCCCACATTTAGCTTTTGTCCTTCCGTAGGCAAAACATCCAAATTAAGCTCAAAGGCCCGAAACATTTACTCAGTTTTCATATTTTCCAAGACTGTATAATCATAACCAAAGATGAAAGACTTTCAAAAATGATAGCAAGAATTCAACAATCAATGCTTCTACTCATGGTCAGTCAATAAGCATCATCTTCAGAAATCGAGCAATCTAATGGTAGACTTGAAAAATGTGTTTAAGTAAAATATATCTATAGGTACACTCAACAACAGTCATTCCAAAACTTTGCATATCATTTCATTTCTCCAAAACTAATGTTCACCTGCAAAATCATGAATCAAAAGAGTTTTCAAGGTTGCAATGTGGGTAAAGGTAAGGTGAGATGTGTTTGGGTCAATATAAGGCCCCAAAATATACCTTAGTTAAAATAATACATGGTTATGAAAGTACATGTATGATAGGAGTTAGAATTGTGCTATGATTAGAATATTAAATACATATGACTTGAATTTTTGATCAAGTGGACTATAGTTAGTAAATTGGAATTAATTGATACCATTAGAGAATTGAGGTATTTAAATGTATATTTAGACTAGGAAAATTTTCACGTGGCAAGATAAGTTGGTACATGAAAATTGGAATGATTAAGCCTATTAGTTAGTGACATATGGCATAGTTGATACATTGACAAATGGCATAGTTAATAAAGTGACAAGTGGCCTAATTAAATTGTGGCCTTTGGTAGCATTCGTTAAGTGAAAAATGGTTTAATGGAAGTGTGACAAATGGTAGCTTAAGTGTAGGACATATGTGATACATGCAAAGAAGACATATGCCTTACGGTGGGAGTGACACCTTGATGGTGATGAGGTAAGTTTCTGCTGGAAACATTTTCTGTTTTGTTCTTTCTTCATTTTGCTTTCTTCTCTCCACCTAAACTCCCATTTTCTCTCTAACTTCTGGAATTTTTGCTGGACTTTGGAGTGTCATCACTTGAATTTTGGAAAGCTACTGAATCTAGAAAAAAGGTTCTACTAATTTTCTATACTATTGGCATGTTAATGCTGAAAGTTGCACATTAAACTTAGGTATGTGTTGGTTGTTTGGAAGCTTGGTTTAGCTGGATTCTTAGAGTTGAATTTGAAGTTTAGTGAGGTAAGGGAGTTATAAACTTGGTATCATGTTATAATATGTATTGATTGATGTTTGAAGTGGATAAAATGTGTGCTGAATTAAGAAAGCATTGAGGTTAGAAACTTGATACATGCTGGATACTTGTTAGAAGGAGTAGTTCCACTGGACAGGTATCGGTATTTTAGCCATATCTTGACCTGTAGGTATCCAAATGGGATGATTTTAAATTAGGATTAAACTAGATACATCTATCTACAACTTTCATAAAGGAATTTGATTTCTGTCACTCCCTCTTCTTATGAAGATGGCCTAGTCCTTTGTCGTAAGAAGATTTTGTAGTAAGGAGCGAAAAAATGGAAAACTAAACTGGTTGGTTTCTTTATAAAAAAAAAGATTATCATTCCGACAAGTCCATTAGTGGGAAAATCTGCACTAAAAATGTTATTCTCATCAATAGCTCCTCCCCAACTCCCATAAGTGATCTAAGCACCAGTAGGAATACAATTGGAAGAAAAGATAGGAAAAAGAAAGTTGACAACTGTCCTATTTAATGAATTTTATCATATAGAATGTGAGATGCTTAAATGGCCTCATTAAACAACATGCTTTTAATTATTTCCTCATCCAAAAGAGATCTCATTTTGCTGGTTTGGTTAAAACCAAAATAAAGGAATACCTCTTCCAACAGGGTCTATAGTTTTAGGAAAAGGACTCGATCACTATAAAATGAAAGAGATCATTACAATAGGAAGCTCAAACAAGAGAATCTTAATCTCCTTTGATCCTTTAGTTTTTCTTCTTCAAAGTTTGCACTGCTTGAATCCATTTATAAATTATAAAATTCAGACTGTGTAGACCCAAACCCCTCACACATCATAATCATTGATGTGAATAACCTATATTTTCAGAGAAAGCATCTGCGGCTCTAACATTCTTTAGTTGTATATTGGTGAATATAATTACACTTTTACTGCTACAGAAATTTGAGCGCCCAAGGTGAAACTAAACCCCAAAAATTATGATCTACAAACTTACTAGGGACCTTGAGCTAATTAATCCAAGTTATCTTAAATATTTCTACACTTGGAACAACAGGGAATCATGAAACTTGTTCTTACAAAAAAAAGGTTAGATAGATGCTTAATAAAATGTGCTTAGATATCCACCTATTCTTAAAGTTTTGTTGAGTACTAGAATCTACTTACCCTATAACACACACCCATTATTATTTAAGCAAAGGTAGCTAACAAATGAAGAACTTTTTTCAGATTCTTTAGTTCTCTCCCAACTTATCCAAACTTTACTGAACATATTCAAAAAGGTCTAAATGCTAATGTGGTGGGATCCTAGGACTTTACCTATATCCAAAAGTTGAAAGTCATCAATTAGAATTTATTAAAATTGAAAGGAAAACAAACAACCTTTAATTAGGGAGAAATATGAAGCTCTTGATACTCTACTTGTGTTAGGATTTGTTAGCACTTCATCCTATAGACCCTACACCCAAAATTTAAAAAACTTTAGCCTTGAGAAACTATGTCAGTGTTTTGGAGGATCTTTACTCCCACTGAGATAAAAATAAAAAATGTTATGGCTTAAAGAAGGAGACAGAAACACAAAATTCTTTTATAGGTTTATTTAAGCTAGATGGAAAAAAGAACAAGATTGTTTCTCTCAACAATGATGAAGGCAAGCTAATTGAAGACTAAGAATTTCTAAAGGAGTTATCTTATGAGCACTTCAAAAAGACATTAGGCACTGATCAAATGGTTCATCCTATTCTTGAATACTTGATGATTTACCTAGCTAATACCTTCCCTATTGAACATACAACTAACTTAGTTAATGAGGTGATCCTAAATGAAACAAAGGATACCTTATTTAGCTTTTATCTTGACAATGGTCCTAGGAAAAATGTTTTTAATGCTACATTTTCCCAAAGAATATTTACACTCATAGGAGAAATGATAATCAGATCAATCCAAAAATTCTGATTCAATGGTAATATTATCACTAAGTTAAATAAGACATATATATTCCTTGTCCCCAAGAAGAATAACCCTACTACATTGGATGATTATACACCAATTTCTTGTTGGAATGTGGTCTATAAAATAATCTCTAAGATCCTAGTAGATAGACTAAAGATGATATCCCACTGCTTTTTAATCCATCCCAGAATGTATACATCTATTGTATGACCATCACGGTTAACCTCATGATCACTTAAGAGTTGTTCAAAAGCTATAATACCAAGAATACTATAAGAAGTTATACTTTGAAAATTCATCTAACTAAAGCTTTTAATTCACTTAACTAGAAATTTTTGTTTAATTATATATAGTTTATTGACTTTCTAGACAAGTACATCAATTAGATTACAGAGTGCATCACTATCACTTCCTATTCAATTGATATGTGATTAATTGATTGATATATTTAATTCATGACACTTAGTGATTAATGCTTTAAAATGCTTAAGACATTCACTTCAGTTCACATTTGGTTTTAAGTACAATTTGGAAGCATAATAGCTAAAGTGAGTTGAAAGCACACTCTTTGAGTCGTCTTCTTGAGACTCACACTTAATTGTCTCCATTGAATAAGAAGGAGAAGGATTAAAGCGAAGACGAGACAAGAAAATGACAAAAAAATGAAGAGTATATGTTGTAATGCATGCTCACGGCCATGATCATCAAGACTCAAAAGTTGCTACTGTGACTTTTGTGACCTGGCGCCCGAAACCTAATTTTTTAAATATAAATAGAACATGTTGATGGCAAAATGAGCAGATATCATTTTTGGGACTTCGTGTAAGAAAGAAACTTACTCTTTGGAGACACCCATGAAGGATTAAACTTCTCGACCCCAGTTTGGAGGTGAAATTGATGCCTAGAGTCACAGTTAACCATATCTTTTATTGTTTAATGTTTAATCCCTCTCTAGGGATTGCTTAGGTTATCCTTTGCTTAATTGATTTAGGTATTCATGTATGGATGATCGTTATTCTCATTATCGTTAGATAGTTTATGTATGAACCCATTGCTAAATCATTAATACAATACATAATCATTATATTTGGATTCATTTGTGGCAACTAATGACATTGAATCATTAGGGATAAATAACATAGGTTAAATGACCTGAGCTTGTGTGGTTGTTGCCTAGATTGGTTTGTTTTCCTTATTCATAATGTAACTGTCTAACTAAATCTAGAGAGCTTGTTCTAGGTTGTCAGATAGCTAGGTTTAATTAAATATCTTGTTTTAATTAAACACAATCTAAAGGAAAACTAGGATTAACATAACTTCTTATTAGTCTACGGTCAATAGTTCTAGGAGAGGTGTGAAACATTATAACAATGAAATATGTTTAATCGTGTGTAAGTATATAAATTGATCCAAGAACTAGATTTTACACATATTCATCACCTTTATCACTTTTGACTATTTTCTATAAATTGTTTGCATTAGTTTACTTTTATTTTGCTTTTTATAAATTGCTTGCGTTAGTTTCCTTAACATCAATTATTTTCATTGCAAAATTTAAACGTACATTTGTTACGGATATGATCCCGACTCACAATAGTTACAAATTTTTAATGCGTAGAGTTAGGTAAATTTTGTGGTACACTTGACATGCACTATCATCAATTATGGTGAATGATGAGTGAACTATACTTTTTAAAAGTAGTTACAAGATTAAGGTAAGGTGACGCTTTATCACCTTACCTATTTTCCATTAGTATATAGGTCTTCACTAGGCTAACCGAGCTTGATATCTCTAAGGAAACAGACTTTAAGTGCAACTATAAATGCAACAAATTAGGCATTTTTAATCTCTCATTTACTGATGACTTATTGCTTTTATAAAGAGCCACTACTACCTCTATTAATCTCTTATTCCATTTACTAGAACTCTTTATGTCCAGCTTTGAATTGGCTTTCAATCTTAGGAAGCATGCTTTCTTTCTATCAGCTAGCTCTATGGCAAATGTTGAGTAGTTAGTTAGCTCCATAGGACTTGAGCTTCAATAACTACCTTTCAAATACCTGAGGACTCTTATCACTACAAAGAAGCCCTCCTATGCTAATTAATATCCACTCATTGACTTAATCCACAAAAAGTTTAACAACTAGTGCAATATAATAATATTTATTTGTTAAATATTGTAGCTTGTAAATTTTGTTCTCAATAATATACATGTGTATTAGCTTTCCCAATTAGTTATTCAAAAGCACATTGAGAAACCCATTAATAAATTTATTAGAAACTTCTTATGGAGTGGTTTTAAGGTCAAGATAAGAATGCCTAAAGTGAAATTTTATGAGGCTTACTTATCTAAGGAAAATGGAGGCGTAGGTATCCCCTCAATAATCCTTATGATCAAAACTTTTTTTCATCAAAGGATATGGAAAATTTTCATGGATAAGTAAAGTCTATGTGTGAAGTGGATACGTCAATATTTTCTAAAAGGTGCAAGTTTCTAAATATCCCCTAGCCTCTTAAATAGATTTTACTTAGTAGAACTGAGGTACAATCTTCCATTAAGTATAGGACTAGTGATGGTGGAGACATATTCTTCTAGTTTGATAATTGGAATCATATAGGACCACCTTTTAAATTAAGAGAACTCCAACCCCTTAAAGCAATTATTCTGATAGATATAAGGTACAAACACTAATCATAAATAATTAATAGGATAAATATTTCATAGATTTGGCCTACTTAATCTAGTAGAGGATCCAAAAAAACTCATGGAACATATGCCAAAATATGCTCCTATCTCCTCAACTCTAGATACCATCTTCTGGCTATAGGATGCAAAAATGTACTTCACCACTTCTTTATGAAAAAATAAAAGTTCTTCAAGGTTTCCAAACTAGATCCCATAGGATAAGTATGGAATGGGATTCTGGACTAAATCCTAATTATAGTTAGTGATTTTATTTTATGGCTTATAGTGAAGGGAGAACTAGGTACCAAGTATTCATTAAAGTTCCGTATAGCTAACAAGAAACTCAAACTATTTTAGACCATAATTGAAGACCTTAACCACCTTTTCTTCAACTGTAGATACTCCTAAACCATATGGAACATAATCCTAAGATTGCCAAAACATGAATAAGATGAGTATGTATATTTGTCGAAACATGAATGATTTTAAGATGAGGATGTATATAAGAACATAATCCTAGCAATTAAATGATTTTAAGATGAGGATGTACATTTATCGAAACATGAATGAGAAAACTGGGTGTGTTCATGTCTTGCTTTTGCATATTTGATGAACAATATTTCATAACATGTTGTTGAGATGATTTTCGAGATAGAAAGATCATTGAAAATGTATATAAAAAGAGTGCAGAAAAGTCATGAAAAGGTGATATGTTAATGCTTTGTTTTCACTATTCTTATATGTGGATCTTTTTGGGTGTTATAGAGATGGATTAAAGTGAGTAGGAGTTAAAGAAAAGGCTAGAGTAATGTGATGTCTTGAAATGGGAAGAATTAAGGTGCTAGTTAGAGATGAAATGAAGGTGTTAAAAAAGATGAACATATCCAGAAAATATGATGAATATGCATATATGATATGATTTGTTTTTTATGTTTATAATCGACCATATATTTTGATTTGTGTATGAATGATTTGAGTTGAAATGGAAGTAGAAATGAAGAGGAAATAATGAGGACATAAGTTAGAAATGATAGACTAAGCAAAAGAGAAGAACTAGTGATCAAAATATGTTGTTCGTAAAAATCTGGGTAAATTCGTTTGTCACGATCATGCACAAGCACGATCGTGACCAAGAGGAAACCCTAGAGGACTTGCATGATCATGTAGAAGCAAGATCGTGATAGAGAGGGAGCCTTAGAGGAGCTGCACGGTTATGCACAATTATGATCATGTCAGAGAGGAACCTTTAGGGAAGTTTCATGATCATGACAAAGAGGAGAAATCAGGCAGTGCACGATCATGCCCAAGCATGATCATGACAAAAGGGAGACGTCAAGTAGTACACGATCGTGACAATGAGAGTGCAATGCCTTTTGACAGTTTTAAACATCCTTTACTCTTTTGACCATAACGTCTTCTTCGGACCTCCGATTGACTTGAAATTTAAACCACAAGCTCCTCACACATTGATTTTCCTCTCCATCAAATATCAAGGCCATCTAAATTCATTATGAAAGGATTGATAATGATTTAGTTATGACTTTAGGATGAAAATGATGAAGTGTGCTGGAAATATATTAAATGGAATGTTTTCACTAAATAGGCATCTGGATTTTTGCCATATCCTGATTTGTAGATATCTAAATGGAATTATTTTAAGTTTAGATTAAACTAGAGACATATGGATTCAATGTTCATGAATGAATCTAATTTTAATTATGTCTCTAAGAGTTTCAAATTCTGGCTTGAAGTTGAGTATTGTGTATTGTCATGGTGAGAGAACAGTCTGAAGTATTATATGTATAGCTTGTAGAATACTGAACCGAATTGTATAAAATTAGTTCATTAGAAACTTGAGACATAGAGGAACATTTGTTTAGAATAAGGTGTTGCCTAAATACTTCATTTTTCTTGTAATAATGACCATGCAAGAATTGACCCGAAAATTTGTTTTATGAAAAAGCTGAAATGAGCGATTGAGTGATGAACTTAGAATAAATTTGTATTATTGAGGTGTAAACCTAAGTTCAAATTATACTTATATGAGTTTTGAAGTATCAATGATCATGAGATGTGAATAAAGGAAACATATCCGAGATTGTCAGTGAGCATGCAATGTACATGATCCATATATCCATATGTGCATAACTGACTACTTATATAATTGTGCAAAGTTATGATATGTGTAAGTGCATATTGCATGATATAGAAGAGCATTTAGAGAGACAACATCCAGACGTTGCTGGGACTTCGAGGCAATAGCTATCTAGAGCAAACTGTGAGTAACCTAGATGACCTCACTCGATTAATTGTTTGTTTTGAATTCTGCGTTGAATTATTTTGTGAATGTGAGTGTATTGATTCCGGACATTGAATGTCCAAGGCGTTTGATGCATGGATAAGATATTGAAAGTGCTCCTTGTATGTGAATTTGATTAAATAAGTGATACTCAACATTATTGTTGAATGTCAGACCAAGGTTCGATGAGAAACGTGTATGTGAATGTGTAAATGAAATCAAGTGACTGATTGAATACATGTGAATGTGATGACAACATAAAGGCTATTATGACCGAAGTAGGCACCGAAAAAAAGCTTAAAGCTCAGAATGTGATAAGAGCCTCTGGTTCAGTTGTTAATGTACCCGGTATCCACTAAGGGATATGGGACAACATCTAAAACAAGCCCTGTATCGGGCCAATAAAAAGGCACTCAGTCACAACAATAACAATTGGAAGTGAGTCTCATGTGCATTATATATATAATTGATATGTATGTTTTAAAAGTTCAAAATGAACTGTATGACTGCTCTGAACGTGAAATGTGAATTAAGTGATCAAAGTGATATGTGATGCTATATGAATATTAGTGAAATGATGTGAATTACATGATTACATGAACTGTATGTGTTATGTGTAATGAGTGAGCCATCGATGATGGGTAGCTCACTGAGTTTGCAAAACTCATTAAAATTGCAACTTTGACATTTCAGGTTCAAGAGAGACGATATAGCTTCTAAGTCAATTTAGAAGAGAGCTAGCACTGATTTTTGGATAGAAGATATGACTCAAAGGTCGGTCAGTTAAGACTGAAGGATTTAGATAGAATATTTGTATAATTCCTCATTTATGTAGCACGTTCTGTATAGAGAGATATATACTTTGATTAGTTTTTGTTAATGTACATATATGGATGTTAATGTAAAGCTACAATGTACATATTCAATTTTATGGAATGAAATGAGGAATTTTTAGGTTTTAAAATATTGTGACATTTATGTATAAATGATGATGACATGATTAAGTTAGTGTCATGACTACTCCAGCATCTCACCCTTGTGGGGTATGTGCTCGAATATTCCTCCAGAATATTGGGTATGTGTGCTGTGAGGGTGGGGTGCTATAACTCTTGGTATCAGAGCATGGTTGGCATCCATAGGGATATATAGGAATATTAGACATGAACTATTGTGAGAAATGTGAATAGTAATTGAAGTTATTATCTATTATAGGTCATCCGCCATAGGTGATCAAGTGGGATAATCAGCTAACCTAGAATCAGTAGGTGCTAGTAGAGAGTCTTCTATATCTCGACCTAAGAGAATGCCTCCGAGAATTCCCAAGAGAAGGGAAAGGATGTACAATAAGCTGAGAAAGCAGGGGGTTGTGGACTTCTAAGGAAGTACAGACCCTGCAGAGGCTGAGGGATGGCTAGAGAGAATGGAGAGGATCTTTGATCAGATGGACTGTGAGTCAAATAAGAAGTTTGACTACATAGTTTCCTTACTGCAAGGCCCAGCATACCAATGGTGGAAAACTGTGTCAGGTAGTACCACCAGGCCTTCTAACTTGAAGTGGAAAGACTTTCTAAAGGTCATTAAGGAGAACTATATGCCCAAGATCTACCTGGACAGAAAGATGAAGGAATTTCTAGATCTAAAGTAGGGCAAATTATTTATGGCAGAATATGAGATCAAGTTTAATGAACTAATGGGGTATGCTACTGCTTTGATTCCTACTAAGGAAGACAAGTATAGGAGATTTGAAGATGGGTTGAACATGGAGATTAGGACAAGTTAGGCAATCACCAACTTAAACAGTTTCACTGAGTTAACAACTACCTCCATCAGAATTGAGTAACTATTGAGAGAGGGACAGGTAGAGTATAGGCAAGAGTCTAGAATGAAGAGACAGGTGAATTTCAAGCAGAATCTAGCAAGAGATTCTGGAAACGTCAAAGTAGATTGTCCTAATCACAGTTTAGATCGAGACAGTCTTAGTTTAAGTCGAGAGGCAGCTTTGGTTACTCTAGAAGAGGTCAGGCATCTGGAGGACAAACTTATAGTAGGCAACCACCACAGATGCCTAGCTGTGAGCATTGTGGAAAGAGACATGGTGGTGAGTGTTGGACATTATCAGGAGCTTGTCTCCGTTGTGGCTCTCCTGAGCACCGAATCAGAGATTGTCCTGCCATTGTTGGAGCTAAGTCTGGGGTGAGAGGGGGATCAATAACTAAACCAACTCTCCAGTAGAGCCGAGCTAGTGGGTCTGGACAAAGAGGCCATGATAGAGGTTGAATGAGTTCTGGGAGTCCTACTGTCAGGACTGAGGTACATAGCAACCAAACGTAGTCTCAAGTTAGAGTTTATGCAATGACCAAACAGGAGGCTCAGGATTTTGTTGCAGGTGTGTTGTTTATTTTTGTGTTGGCCCCTAAATTTTTTTCTTGATAACTAAGCATGATTAGATTATTTTTAGGGTCTTGCTAGATAAATTTATGTTGGAATTAATTGACATGTTAATGTGAATGAGATTAGGTGACATAGGTTAAGGGAATTAAAGTGTTAAGGTGGTAACTTATGCATGAGGGGTAGTTTAGGAAGATCACTTAAGTGGGAAAGTCTTAAGGCTTTAAAGGAAGGGCAATATGGACATTGTGCATTCATTAAGAGTATAAAAGGGAGAAGAAAAGGCTTGTCTTACATGGGAAGAGAGGGAAAACGAAAATTGGAGAAAAGAGAGGAGAGAGAGTGTCGTGTAGGAGAAAAGAAGAGAAAGAAAAGAGGGCTAAGCTAGGTTTCAACTTTTCTTAACCTTCAAGAGGGATTTTGGGGTTGAACAAGAAGGGAAAAAGGAAGAGGAAGATTAGTGCTTTCATTAGAGCCAAGAAATCCATTGATTGGTGGAGATTCAAGGTAAGTTTGTGTTTTGATATTTGGATTTTTGGAAGGGTTCATAGAGCTTAGGAAATGTATGAGTTTAGGTATTCTAGGGTCAATTTTATGAGTATAGGAATTCCTTTTGATTTGGGGTTTTTGTCAATGGTGAAGAAAATCAAGAGAGGCAAGAGGAGCAAGAGTAGAGGCTTCTTGAGCAAGGTTTTCAAGCAAGGAAATTAAGGTGGGTGACATTTTTATAATTGAGTTAATAAGCTATTAAACGTTCTTCAATAAATGTAATTAATTGATTTTCCAACCACCTTATAAAAGTACATTTATTGATCTTTAAATGCTTCAGAAAGTGCTACATGCTTTTTTGTATATGAGTTTTGCAAATGAATTATGAGTGATGTGGGAATGATTTCAAATTGCTCTATAATTGTTGTATTTGTGGTTTTTGAATGATTTGGGGAAATGGTTATATGTTCG
>JAOTAX010153701.1:0-15047 GCA_025629825.1 Erythroxylum guanchezii | reverse complement strand
ACCCACACTACATGCATACTTAAAACACTCGTTTCATGCATTACCCTCCAAATATCATCGTAAAACATGTAACACAATATACTACATTCACTGCCAATTCCTCATCTAATAATTCTAACGTCCAATCAAAGTTCGGGGTCCAACATCAAAGCCCACAAGAATTGTTTTACTATAGGCATTATTCATAAGAAATATTATTGAAATATGTTTTGGCGTTCTAAAAGCAAAATTCCTTATACTTTCAAACATATCGAGTTATGATATGAAGATACAAAAATACATCGTTATTGCTTATTGCATTACATATACTTATATTAGAATATATGAACAAAAGGATGAATTATTTGACAATTATGCTGAAAATGAAGAACAAAATAGGGAAATTGAAAATGAATATACAAGTTTTCAAGTGGAGTATAATACCACTTCAATACAACTTTGAAGTATGCCTTAAAAGCGAGATGAAATTACTAGAAATCTGGAATGATTATATTAGTTTTAATTGATTTATGTTTCTTCTTGTAAATGATAGTACTATTATTTTTTGAAGAATTATGATATGATGGACATCTTTTATTGATTACAATAACTTAATATAATTTTCTAATTTATAGAATTTTATTATACAATTAATGTTCAAACTTTTTAATAATATAAATATGCATATATTTTATTTCTAACCATAATGAGAATTAATTAAGTTTAAAATATAATATAATATATTAACAATAATTAACTATTAGTGTAATTAAAAAATAGAAACAGATGATAAAACCAATCATATATTTTTTTAGTTTTTTATTACATATCTCAACCAAATATGTTTTTTTTCAGCTTTTATATTAGGAAAATCAATAAAATAAGTTTTTACTTAAAAATAGAAAATAAAAACTAAAAACTAAAAACCAAAATAGAAAAATAAAAGTAGAACTAAATGGGCACTTAATTATTATCAACAATAAAAATAGTTAAATTGGTACAAACAATTAAAAGTTATATTTGTTTAAAAAAACTAAAAGATTGAAAATCAAAATTAAAAATGAAAATAGAATTGGAACAAAAAAACTTTGGAATAAAATGATTTATACTACCATTTTGCTTGTGATCTATGTGGGGAAAAAGTAATCAGTCGTACATCTAAAATTCCTTCCTTTAATAAGGAGTCAAATTAGCGTTATGATGATACAATGATTAAAAGTCACAAAAGTTTTGGAAGTCCGTGGTTAAGAGAACTAGAAAAATGCATATGTATGTTCACAACTCATTGTAAATACTCTTGAGACTAGAATTTGCCTTATGAAGCAATATTAGTGCTATCTCCTTAACTCAAGCAAAAATTGAAATATGATTCATTCCCTCACATAATGTAATAAAAAAATTATTTGACTTTTTAAAAGTCAAGATCCCTTTAAAATATATAACATAATTAATAAAATAAAATGAACCATAATATTGTAAAAATTGATCTTCTATCATTTTTTAAAACATTTATGAAATTTGTTTAGCTCTACCACTATAATCACACACGTGTTTAGCCTCTAGCATTATCTACACAACATGTTGAGAGAACTTTATAATTAGAGTAGTCAGAGTTAAGCAAAAAGTGCTACCTCCCTTTGAGCCTAACCCTATTTGTAATAGGTTTGAATATTTTAGTAATTTAATTAAAATAAAATTCTAATTTAATTAAAATAAAAGTTAGAATTACAATTAATTTTAATTAAATAATAATAAGGTTAAATAATATACAATATCTTATATTGGTCCTTACTTATCAGTATCTCATATTTAATCTTAAAGTTTCTCAAACTTCACAATCAGGCCCAACTTGATTAGAACACCTTCTTGTCTTTAACTCATTCTTTGTGTATGGCTTATTCGGTTTCCAAATATGTTGGCAATTGATATAAATTATAACTTTAAATCATATTAAAGATTAGATAAATAAAACTCTTTAACTCATATTTAATTCTCTAACTAAACAATTTTTATCCATAGATCAAGATTGAAGTCTAACAACGTATTATAATTATCTAAATATTTTAAAAGGTCAAAAGTGCAATTTAAACCCTAATGTTTATATCAAAGTATAAGTTGAGCCGTAACATGAGATATTCAATTTGAAACCTAAAATTTATAAAATATTTAAAACAAACTATTTTTAGATAAAATTTTGATGGAGGTTACCCTCTGTCAATTAAATGTCACGTCATATACGATGTGACTTTCTTTTTTAATTTTGCATATAAGTAAGACCCACTTTTTACCAATGTGGCATTCTTATTTTTAAATGAAAGTGAGTGCCACACATGTAAAACTCACGGTTTTGTGTCTTGTTATTCTTCAATCCTCACTATCCTACTTTCCAAACCCTCCCTATCCCAAATCTATGTCCAAACACTCCTTCTTCTGGTTTAGAAACCCAAGCATTAAAAGGAAAAAGCTATTATCGCCCTCCTTCACATTTAGCCAACATTGCCACTTAAAAATAGATTAGTAGGTGCTAATGGTACTTTTAAGATTATATCCAATGCTTGGAGCTTGTTGTCAGATAAAACAAAGAGAATTGCCTATAACTAGAAGCAACAAGTTGGGGATATGTATTAAAGAGTCCCAAATTGGACATCACCTCTTCCAAATCGTCATAATGATTTCCATAACATCTTTAATTGTCGCAATTAATATTTATTCACTTTGAATGATGTTGTGCATTCTAATCCCGCTCCTTCTCATTCTTCCCAGTGTAATACCTTTTAGACAACTTATAATGCTTGCAAATTATAGTTTGAGTACCTTCAGATGTATTTGAATAGCAGCTTCATTGCCACAATTTTCGATATCCTTTCATTGTAATTGAAACACCATCTCCACTTATTCATGGTAGGGACCACTCTGCTTTGTGGAATTCTTTCATGCAGTCACAAAATTGTTATCCGAATTCAACGTCTGAATACTTGTATGTTAAAAGAAAGAATCCAATGCCTATAATAAGCACAAGAGCTGCAACTCATCTTGGTACATACTCAAGTACAATCAATGTCAGACATGTTCCATCAACAGATTTTATTTCTACTTAACATGACAAAATGAAAAGAAATTATGAAGAGGAATCAATTGCTTCTATGAGAGGAGAAACCTTTCAACTGAAACATCAACCTTATAAGAAAATGGCCATGGATTTAGTTACCAAGTCCTTAAATCTTGGCTCAAGTTCTATGCTAAAAGGTAAGGGGATGAAGAAGAAAAGACATGCTGGGGAGCAAAGAGTTTGCAAGAATCCAAAAGAGAAAGCAAATCAAATGGGAAATGAAAATCGAGATTTTGGTGTAATGTGTTATCAAAAAGCAAATCCAATGGGAAGTGAAAATGAAGAGCCACTTGAAGAGGACCAATTTGTTTCTGATGGAAAACAATGAGGATTGAAGAATAAAAAAACACAAAACAGTGAGTTTTATATATATGGGACCCACTTTTATTTGAAAGTAAGGATATCATATTAGCAAGAACTGGGTCCTCATTATATTCAAAATTAAAAAAAGAAATCACGTCATATATGACATAGCATTTAACTGACGAAGGATAACCTCCATCATATTTTTCATCCTAAAGGGTATGTTTTGAATGTTTTATAAATGTTAGAGTTCAAATTGAATACCCAGAAATGTTTGGGTTCAACTTATATTCTGGTGCAAACATTAGAGTTTAAATTACACTTTTGGAATATTTAAAAATATCAAAATAGTTTTAACTAACCTTTCTTTGCATAATTTTTGTTTATAATTCATTCATTTTATCATATAATATTATGATTAGACATAGAGCATGTAATTAACTTCTACTTTATTTGAATCTATTCATATTAGTTCTCTATCATTAGTAATTGATTATGCTAATGACATTTGAAACTATTTTAAAAATTTCACTCCACTTTGGCCAAAAATGTAACACCCCACTATCATAAAGCATATACCCGAATATCTAGAGGACATTCAAGAATATACTATATGAGAATGACATGTTAGAGCAAACACATCAGCTTATTATGGCATCATAAAGAACATAAGTATTTTAAGTTTTACTCATCCCATTTCATTAATAAAGCATAATTTACATTGTCATTTCATTACACACTAACCATATATTCATATTATAAAACCTTCTGGGAGTTCACAGTTTGATACAAACAAGTTTTACATGATATGAGTTACTAAACAAAAACATTCTATCTAAACTTCTCAGATGTCAGCTGATCAGACCTTTGAACCATTTCTTGTTCCCAAAATGGACAATACTAGACTTCAACTAGATTGCCTTAGAAGCTAAGTCTCCTCTCAGTACCTGCAAAATCAACGTTGCAATTTTGATGAGTTTTTTAAATTCAATGGTGAACCATCATCGATATGCTCACTTAAAAAGATCATAAACATCTCAAGTATAAAACACAGTTCATTCAGTATATGTAGCACCTCCCTTACTGCAAGGTATGCAACAGGACGCCCGGAGGTCATTCCAATATATATCCTACGATAAGGGCGTTGCTACGATCGATCACTACGTTCACTTTATATAGCATGGTATCATAATTCACTTATAAAGCATCATAAGAAAATCACAATATTTTAAAACCAGCTTTTTCCTCATTTCATTTCATAAAATCGAAAGTCTACATTGTGTCTTTCAACATTTCTCATATGTACACCATTAAAACCTAATACAATAGTATTATATGAATGAGGAAAATATATACAATCTAACTAATCTTTCTAAAAATCCCAGATGACCAACTTTTGACCCATGACTTCTCTTGCCAAACAGAATTTACACGGCTGGTAGAGCCTCTTCAATAGCTAGAGTCATCTCTCGGTCCTGAAAAGACAATGTTACAATTATGGTGAGTTTTGCGAACTCAATGAAGTAACCATCATCGATGGTTCACTCAATTCATGCAGTACATCATTTCATATAACATATAATTTCACAAGTTTGCACTTTACATAATTATCACATTTTCACTTAGGCACAAGCAAATTTTTGCATCTCATTCTAGCAAACATACATAACAATATGCATATGAAATGATCATGAGACACTTTCCAATTATTACGTTGTTGTGACCGTGTGTCTGTACTGTCCCATATCCATTTTAGATATCGGGCTCATTAATAACTGTCCCTTATCCAATGAGGGTACATGGCTCATTATACATAGTAAGCTATAGACTCTTAATCACTGTTTGAGCTCGAGGCTCTTTTTCACTTGTTCAGGTTTAAGCTCTGATCGGTGGCCACTCTGGTCGCAACTGCCATTATCTGATTGTGCACTCATGTATGGAATGCATGTACCACAATCAACCATATAGAAAGCACATAGGTCTTCACATTCACATGCAATCAGCACTTCAATATACATTCCACAATTCTCAATCGTCGGACCTTCTGTCCGGAATCAACAACCAAACCGCATTCATTCAATCATTTCAAGACAGAATTTAAACAAATAAGTAATTAAGTGAGACCGTCTAGGTTACTCACAAGTTGCTTCCAAAGCTAATGCCTGGAAGTGCCAACAACGTCTGGAGGTTGACGCTCCAGTTACTCGTCTATATCAAATAACATACACATATATCACAATTGGCCCAATTAAGATTGTTCAATAATGCACATATATGAAATGAATTATGTACAATGCATGTTCATGACAATCCCTAGTATCTTTCCATCAATTTCATCACAAAAACATTCTCATATCTAAACTCATCTAAATATAATTTATACTTAGGTTTATGCTTCAATAAAACCATTCAATTCGCAATTCATTTCTCATTGGATCACTGCAAATTTTTCTAAGAAACACTTTCGGGTCTACTGTTCACGTTCAATTAGAAGGTGAAACTGATATAATTTGACCATACCCCCTTCTAGAAAAGTGTTCCTCTATGTCTTATGATTCTATTGACACCAAAATCATTCAATTTGGTTTCGTAGTGTGAAAGTTATACTCCAAATAATTTTGGACTGTTTTTATTATGAGACAATACCCTATACTTAACTTCCATCTAAAAATTGAAACTCTTAAAGTCTGGTTTAGAATTTGATTTCTTCATATAATTTGTAACCCTATATCTCTTGTTTATACCAAATCAAAAATCACTCCATTTTGGATAACTACATAAAAAGTTATACCCAAAATATCGAAGCATATTCGGTGCTGGAAAGTTCGTCGCGGCAAACCAAAAAAAGTTCGCCGCGGTGAATTTTTCTAGAAAGTAAAAATTTGCCTAAAATCATACAAGTTCGCCGCGGCAAACCCCTGAGTTAGCCGCGGCAAACTTCACCCTTCAAGTTGGCCGCTGCGAACTTTGACAGAGGCAAACGCAGAACATGTTTCAACTGCAAATTTTCCAAATTTTCACTTCCATCGTCTACACCAAACACATCTTATACCTCAACCATCTTTTCTAATTCATTTTCAACTTCATTCTCTACTCCTTTTCAACTCAATATCATCTATACACAAATCAAAATTCCATGCTTAATCATAAATACCCAAAATAGAACACAAACATATACATTCATCCATCCATTTTCTACACTCATTCCTCACCCCATTAAGAAGATCATTCCACCTAAAAACATCACTTTAACAATTCATAACTTGTTATTAATCAAGCATATATGTATAAGCAAAAAAAAACAGTTCACAAACTCTTCATCATCCCCAACACATACATACACAAAGCACCCTTTCATGCATTATCCTATAAATATCATCATAAATGCTCCATTTAACATTGCCCAAATAAAACATTAAACATAACTTACTTGATTTAGCTACCAAATCTTCAAACTCTTCAAGAAAATAAAAAATACGTAATTTCAAACACCACCCACGATCATCACCATCTTTAAGGTCGGAAGGTTAGCAATTTTGGTAGGAAAGAAAGTGAGCAAGGTGGAAGAGTAGCAAGTGGAAGATGAGTGGGTTATGTTCAACATTAATGGAGGTTGGAAAGATCAAAATCCATGTAAAAGAGGATGAAAAGAAGCTACGAAGATGATGGAGAAAACCAAAAACGAAACTCCAATGGCTTTAAGAGAGAAGCATCATGAGAGAGAGCAAATAAAAGGGGGGTTAATTGCTTAGTGGAATTAAGACATTGTTTGGCAAGTGACATTTGTCACTTGCCACATGTCCAATTCTAAACTTAAATCCAATTTCTATTTTAATTGTCTCCCAATTTTCAATGGCGCTTGTGAATAAATCCTAAGATCATTTATCAAAATTTCCATTGTCGTTGGACAGTAATTTCTACTACCATTTATTAATAGTTTGCTACTTGGCAATTTTCCTAGCCCAAAAATACCTAACAATTTCTAGAAATTTCTCCAAAAATTTCAAAAATCCTAAATCATCAATTACACTTTCCGAATCAATTTTTCATCACATAAAAACCATAATTCTCAATAGAAATCACATTTAGAACAATTATATCCGGAATGTCAATGAATGCATGTACAGACATATTTAAGTGCAAAATTTTACTATTCACGTGTATAAGCATGTCATATTATGCATGAACACAAAAATGCATTTCTTATCTCTCATTAAACACTCATATTTACTATTCTAACCTTCCCATAGGTAATGGGATGTTATAACTCTCATCTCCTTAAAAGAAATTTCGTCCTCGAAATTCTTACCTGCTTACTCGAACAGGTGAAGATTTTGCCTCCTCATATGGTCCTCTGTCTCCCAAGTTTCTTCCTCAATTGAGTGGTTCCTCCAAAAGACTTTCACCAATTGAATTACCCTGTTCTTCAACTGTTTGATTTGCGATCCCACAATCTTGATAAACTCCTCAACATAGCCTAAGTTACTAGCAATCTCAATCTCCTGAGTTGGTATCACATGTGTCGGATCCAATCGGTATCTTCGGAGCATACTCACATGAAATACATTATTCAACTAAGACATCTTATTAGGTAAAGCCAACTTATAGGCCAAAGGTCCAATCCTCTCAATAATCTCATAAGGACCAATGTACCTAGGGCTCAACTTTTCCTTTTTACCGAATCTCAAAACTCCCCTCCAGGGTAACACTCTCAAGAATACTCTGTCTCTCACACTATATTCCAGATAACTCTTCTGTCTATCTTGAGCCGCTTTAATTCGGCTTCGGATCGACTTTACCTTATCTACTGTGTCCTGTATCAATTATGGGCCTTTTACCATTCGTAAGCCTTCTTCATCCCAATATAATGGTGACCGACATTTTCTACCATATAGTGCCTCATACGGTGCTATTCTGATACTACTGTGATAATAATTGTTGTAGGCAAACTCTATCAATGCCATATATTGATCCCAAACTCCTCTAAACTCCAATACACAAGCTCTAACCATATCCTCAACAATCTTGATTGTCCTCTCACTTTGTTCATATATCTGAGGATGAAATCTTTAACTGATAATACCCTGACCTCAAGTCCAGCTTAGTAAACACCTGAGCTCCCTGCAACTGATCAAGTAAATCATCGATTCTAGACAGTGGGTACTTATTCTTCATTGTCACCCAATTCAACTGCCTATAATCGATGCACAACCTCAAAGTCCCATCCTTTTTCTTCACAAATAGCACTGAAGCTCCCCAAGGTGAAACACTGGGCCTTATAAAGCCCTTTTCCAACAACTCCTGAAGCTGAGTCTTCAACTCCTTTAGTTCCACAGGTGCCATCCTATATGGAGGAATAGATATAGGAGCAGTACTTGGAACTAAATCAATTGTGAACTTTGTTTCCCGATCTAGTAGTAAACTAGGTAGCTCTTTGGGAAATACATCCAGGAACTCCCTAATCACTAGAATGTCCTATACAGTCTGCTCAACCCCGGTATCAATGATGTGGGCTAGATAAGCCTTACATCCTCCCTGCATCAACCTCAGTGTACTCATAAATGATATCATCCTAGCTGACACTGCCTGACTAACTCCTCTGAAAACTACCATCAGCTGACCAGGAGATTCTAGTACTACCTCCTTAGTGTAGCAGTTCATGATAGCTCTATGAGCAGTGAGCTAATCTATGCCTAGGATAACATCTATCTCCCTCAACTGTAGTATAATGAGGTTTGCCTCCAATATTGCCTGATCAATCCGAATCAAGCATCCCTTGCAAACCTCTCCTATAACTGTAGTCCTACCTATTGGTGTCCTCACTTCTAATCTATACTGAAGCAACTCCGTATCACAATGCAGTCTACATGCCAAATGCAGTGCGATAAAAGGAGTGTGTGGATCCTGGATCTAGCAGTGCAAATGTCTCAAAATCATAAATGAGAAGCGCACCTGCCACTACATCTGGTGAGTCCTGAGCCTCCTGCCTGGTCGTAGCATAGACCCTGGTGTGGGATTATGGTCGGCTGCCCCGCCCCTTAGTCCTTATAAAAGGACTCCCAGCTCTTTCTCTACCTTTACCTCGACCTCTCTGTCCAAATCCACCACCTCTGTTCTGCTGGACCGTAGTATCACTCCCAGATCGCACACTCACAATAGACTAAACTCTCAAAGTAGCAGGACAATCCCTGATCCGGCGGTCAAAAGAGTCGTATTTGAGGCAAGCTCCAGTTAGCTTCCAACACTTGTCACTATGCCTCCTCTCATAATGCTCACAAACTGGATACTAATTCTGAAGCTCCTGCCAGAACTGCCCTGACTCTTGCTAAGTCCCTTCCCTCTATATCCTTGCCTAGTCTCTACTTGGCTCTCTCTCAGCAGTTGCTCAATTCTAATCGAAACAACTCTCAACTCAGTGAAAGTGCTTGCCATCCTTGTTCTGATCTCCATATTGAGTCTATTCTTAAACCTCCTACACTTGTCTTCTTCTGTAGGGATTAAAGCAGTAGCATAACCCATCAACTCATTAAATCGGACCTTATCTTCAGCCACTGACATCCTACCCTGGTGCAATTCCAAGAACTCATACATCTTTATGTCCAAATAGATCTTGGGCATGTAGTTGTCTCTGAAGACCCTCAGAAAGTCTTCCCACTTCAACTGGCAAGACCTGGTGGTACTGCCTGGAACAGTTTTCCACCACTGATATGCTGGGCCCTGCAGTAATGACACTGTCTAGTCAAACCTCTCATCTGGCTCACATTCCATCTGATCAAATACCCTCTCTGTCCTCTCTAACCATCCCTCGGCCTCAGCAAGGTCTGTGCTGTCATAGAAGTGCACAACTTCCTACTTCAGCAGCCTATCATACCTCTTCTCCCTTCTCTCGGGAACTCTAGGAGGCATCTCCTTAGATTGAGGTACCGAGGACTCTCTACTGGCTCCTATCGATCCTTAGTTAGCTAGTTGATCAATCTGATCGCCTGAAGCGGATGACCTATAACAAATAATAACTTCAATCATTATCCGCATTTTTCACGATATTTCATGCTTAATATTCCTATATGTCCCAATAGATGCCAACCTATGCTCTAATACCACCTACATGTAGCGCCCCCTTATCGTAGGGTATGCATTGAGACGCCCGGAGGTCATTCCAGCACATATCCTACGATAAAAGCGTCGCTACTATCGATCATTACGTTCACTTCATATGGCATGGTATCATAATTCACTTATAAAGCATCATAAGAAAATCACAATATTTTAAAACCAACTTTTTCCTCATTTCATTTCATAAAGTCGAAAGTCTACATTGTGTCTTTCAACATTTCCCATATGTACATCATCAAAACCTAATACAATAGTACTATATGAATGAGGAAAATATATACAATCTAACTACTCTGTCCAAAAATCCCAGCTGACCAACCTTTGAGCTATGACTTCTTTTGCCAAATACAATTTACAAGGCTGGTAGAGCCTCTTCAGTAGCTAGAGTCATCTCTCGATCCTGAAAAGACAACGTTGCAATTTTGGTGAGTTTCGCGAACTCAATGAGTTAACCATCAACGATGGTTCACTCAATTCATGCAGCACATCATGTCATATAACATAGAATTTCACAACTTTGCACTTTACATAATTATCACATTTTCACTTAGGCACAAACAAATTTTTGCATCTCATTCCAGCAAACATACATAACAATATACATATGAAATGCTCATGAGACACTTTCCAATTTTTACATTGTTGTGACCGAGTGCCTGTACTGTATTGTATCCATTTTGGATATTGGGCTCATTATTAACTGTCCCTTATCTTATGAGGATACATGGCTCATTATATATAGTAAGCCATAGGCTCTTAATCACTGTTTAAGCTCGAGGCTCTTTTTCACTCAATGAGATTTAAGTTCTGATCGGTGGCCACTCTGGTTACAACTGTCATTATCTGATTGTGCACTCATATATGGAATGCATGCACCAGAATCAACCATATAGAAAGCACATAGGCCTTCACATTCACATGCAATCAGCACTTCAATATACATTCCACAATTCTCAATCATTGGACCTTCTGTCCGTAATCAACAACCAAGCTGCATTCATTCAATCATTTCAAGACAGAATTTAAACAAACAAATAATTAAGTGAGACTGTCTAGGTTACTCACAAGTTGCTCCCGAAGTTAATGCCTGGAAGTGCCGGCAACGTTTGGAGGTTGATGCTCCAGTTGCTCCTCTATATCAAATAACATACACATTTATCAAAATTTGCCCAATTAAGAGTGTTCAATAATGCATGTGTATGAAATGAATTATGTACAATGCATGTTCATGACAATCCCTAGTATCTTTCCATCAATTTCATCACAAAAACATTCTCATATCTAAACTCATCTAAGTATAATTTATACTTAGGTTTATGCCTCACTAAAACCATTCAATTTGCAATTCATTTCTTATTGGATCACTTCAGATTTTTCTAAGATACACTTTCGGGTTTACTGTTCATGTTCAATCAGAAGGTGAGACTGATATAATTTGGTCATACTCTCTTCTAGAAAAGTGTTCCTCTATGTCTTATGATTCTATTGACAAAATCATTCAATTTGGTTCTGTAGTGTGAAAGTTATACTCCAAATATTTTCTTACTGCTTTTATTCTGAGACAATACCCTATACTTAACTTCCATTCAAACATGAAACTTTTAGAGTCCAATTTAGGATTTGATTTCTTCATATAATTTGTAGCACTATGTCTCTAGTTTATAACAAATTAAAAATCACTTCATTTAGATAACTACATAAAAAGTTGTGCTGAAAATATCGAAGCATGTTTGGTTTTGAAAAGTTTGCCGTGACGAACTTTTCCAGAAAGGAAAAATTTGCCCGAAATCATACAAGTTCGTCGCGAATCCCTCAGTTAGCCGCGGCAAACTTCACCCTTCAAGTTAGCTATGGCGAACCAAGGGATGTTGGCCGCGGTGAACTTTGACAGAGACAAACGTAGAACATGTTTTAACTGCAAGTTTTCCAGATTTTCACTTCCATCATCTACGCCAAACACATCTTATACCTCAACCATCTTTTCTACTTCATTTTCAACTTCAATCTCTACTCCATTTCAAATCAATATCATCTATACACAAATCAAAATTCCATGCTTGATCATAAATACCCAAAATAGAATACAAACATATACATTCATCCACCCATTTTTTACACTCATTCCACACCCTATTAAAAAGATCATTGCACCTAAAAACATCACTTTAACAATTCATAACTTGTTATTCATCAAGCATATATGTATAAGCAAAAAAAAACAGTTCACAAACTCTTCATCATCCCCAACACATGCATACACAAAGCACCCTTTCATGCATTATCCTATAAATATCATCATAAATGCTCCATTTAACATGGCCCAAATAAAACATTAAACACAACTTACTTGATTTAGCTACCAAATCTTCAAACTCTTCAAGAAAATCAAAATTACCTAACTTCAAACACCACCCACGATCATCACCATCTTTAGGGTTGGAAGGTTAGCAATTTTGGTGGGAAAGAGCCAGAGCAAGGTGGAAGAGTAGCAAGTGGAAGATGAGTGGGTTAGGTTCAACATCAATGAGGTTGGAAAGATCAAAATCCATGAAGAAGAGGAAGAAGAGAAGCTACGAAGATGATGGAGAAAACCAAAAACAAAACTCCAATGGCTTTAAGAGAGAAACATCATGAGAGAGACATTTGTCACTTGCCACGTGTCCAATTCTAAACTTAAATCCAATTTCTATTTTAATTGTCTCCTAATTTTCAAATGCATTTGTGAATAAATCCTAAGATCATTTATCACAATTTTCATTGCCATTGGACAGTAATTTCTACTACCATTTATTAATAGTTTTGCCACTTAGCAATTTTCCTAGCCCAAAAATACCTAATAATTTCCAAAAATTTCTCCAAAAATTTCAAAAATTCTAAATCAACAATTACACTTTTCGAATCAATTTTTCAACATATAAAAACCATATTTCTCAATAGAAATCACATTTAGAACAATTATACCCGAAATGTCAATGAATGCATGTACAGACATATTCATGTACAAAATTTCACTATGCACGTGTATGAGCATGTCATATTATGCATGAATACAAAAATGCATTTCTTATTTCTCATTGAACACTCATATTTACTATTATAACCTTCCTGTAGGTAATGAGATGTTACATTGATGTTACAGTATATATATATATATACTCTCATTGAACACTCATATTTACTATTCTAACCTTTCCGTAGGTAATGAGATGTTACATTGATATATATATATATATATAGACTTTAGAGCTCGAATTAGTCAAAGTATAAAACATGAAAAATGTTTATTAATGTCTTATTAATGCTTCTGTGAAACAGTTTGTCCAGAAGATATCTTGATAAGTTTATGTAGTTAATTAAAGTCATAACCTAAAGAAGGGACTATTTTGATGTGGTTGAGTTCAAATACGGAAAATTATGGTTTGTTAAAGGAATAAATGAGTTCTTTTAATGCAAAGATGATCTTAAGAACATGATAAATGTGTATAAGGTATGGATGAATGAGCATTGAAGAACATGGGGTAATTATGAATGAGAATTGAGTAAATGTATGAAAATATATTGCTAGAAAAAGTTTGGTGAATGTATAGATTGAGCTTGCTGAAATTCCAGATTTAAAGTAACAATTGTGTGTGTATTATAAGAGATTTTTGATCATGAAAATGTTCAATGATAAGTGTAAATATGAGTTTTTAATAGTATAAAGATATTTTTATGAATGCAAATGAGGTCCAAGGAATATGAGTATGGTGAATTAGGTATGATTGAATAAGAATGAGGGAAATTGTGTGAATGTATAATACTAGGAAAAGGTTGATGAATTTATGAATGATGAATGGAAAGTGACCAAGTTTACTTAAGGCATAAACCTAATTGCAAACTAAATGATGTACAAGTCATGATGTATAAATGATTAAGATTTGTGAATAAGGTTATATACCCGGAATCATCAATTAAGCATATATTGAACATAATACATATATATGTGTATCATTGAGCACTTATTTGATTAAACAAGTTAGTAATGTGTACATATGTGTGTATTACATGATTTAGAAGCATAAATTGACCAACAACTTCCAAACATTACTAGTTCGTCGAGACAATAGCTATCTGGATCATATTGTAAGTTGACCTAAATGATCCTCACTATAATTAAATTGTTTTTCTAAAATTTAGTTACTAAATTGCTACTTATATAATTATGATATCCTGGACATTGTTAGTTACATATGTTCATGAGATTGATTGCAAATAAATATTGAATTGTGTTGTTATAATGATGTGTAATGTTTGTGTACATGTTGATGATATGAAGAATTGAGATAAATGATTGGATTGTTCTGAAATGACTATATGAAGATTTTATATTCATAACATGCTTATTATATATATATATAGGCATTGCCAGAATCCATATTGTATATTTGAAAGAGGTTGACCTCATAAATAGACTATTTATAACTCAATCAAAATATAACTATATAGCCAATATATTGATCCACTTGGCTATATAGTTGTATTTTGATTGAGTTATAAATAGTCT
>JAOTAX010153650.1:0-15051 GCA_025629825.1 Erythroxylum guanchezii | reverse complement strand
CAGAGAGTCATATTCCAGAAGCTCATTTTCGTATTCAAGAGCCAACATATCATTTTCATATACATTCCTCAACCAAACAAACACAGATACATGGAGGAAGTTACAACTCACATACACTGCACATCTAGACTACAAAGTTGGAATTGAGGAGGAGTTTATAACAATTTACAGCAAACTTACCTCTTTGTGTTGAAGCAGACAAGGTGTTTCACCCACCATTCATGCCCGATAGGCTGTGCTGTGGAGGGGTTACCTTCATTTCTTCGTGAGGGCATCTGCAAAAGTCAAGAGTACTTCATATACTAAGTTTAGTCTTGATTTAGTATAGAAGTAAAGAACTGAAATAGGCTAACATTATGAAATAGAAGTACAATATGAAATAGGTTAACAATATATTTTCAAGGCTATTACTTCTTGCATTAGAATCATTGCTATTGCTACGTATGCACATTCACTAGTAATTTTAGTAAACAAATTAAAATTGACTAAAACTTTAATTAAATGGTGAATCCTCTGTTTATAAGCAACTGAAACGTGATACCCCCGTCCGTTACTGACTATAAAATCAAGTGAAATAGGGAAAGTTGCAGCATATAGGGTTTTGCATTAAAAAGTCTAGGAGAAAAGACTAGAGAGCCATACAGCCTCATAAAAGTTCATGTTGCCTGTCCTATCCCCCGAGGTCCGCTCTTCACCTCCACCCTCAACCTGTCCCCAGACAATTGCTTTAGTATAAAATTGTAAAGTCAAGAGATCATTAATGGTGTAATGCAATTAGCATTATGTATGATGAATGATGTAGCTGTCATCATACATATAAGGGAAAATATAACCGTATTATAAAATTGTAGTACATCTATTGAAGTTTGATGAAGAGAGTTGCTTCTAATTTTCTAGCTTATTAAGTTACCAATCAGTTTTGATCACAATATATGTATCTAATTATAGCCTACTAGACAAGAGCTTAAATTTGTTAAAATCAGACTGAAACTGAGATTGTAAATAAATTATATTATTTTATTGAAATTAAAATTAAAATTATGAATGGAATTGTATTATTTGAGTTTATTTAACTTATTATTCGAGTATTATTTTCTCTTTTAAAATTATAAAATTAATATATATTTTCTAGTCAAAATATTAAAAAGATTTTGAGGACTATTAATTTGAGTATTAATAGCCCACTTTTTGATATTATTTTAAAAGCATACATACTGCCATGTACATTTTGTAATCTGTTTTGCATTATTTTATGTGTTAATAATTCCAGAATAATTAATTGGTTGGAACAATTATATATATATGCTTACCCATGCATGGGACTCATTTGACCTTTCTATTTCCTGATTTTTGTCACTTCCATCTGCACACGCCTTAGGTTTATGCTGCAAAATTGAACGAAGAAACGAATTATATTTTGTTATTTAATTTGTACATTTTCGTATTGTATTAAATACATAATTGGATTTATTAATATAGGTAAATCTTAATTATATTTTGTTATTTAATTTGTACATTTTCGTATTGTATTAAATACATAATTGGATTTATTAATTTGTGTACGAATGAATGTAAAATTATACGTATACAAGACGAGCAATGCACACATCATACCTGTTCCCTAGAAGCAGTGAATTTGGTTTCCAATGTTTTAGATTGCTTCCAGGCAATCTCATAAGCTGTCTGTCTGTTGTTGTTAAGACTGTCATTCTTAATCAGTTTGTGTTGGAGAAGAGCAAACACTACCATACATTGCCCATTTATGGCTGCCAAGTGTAGAGGAGTGTTTCCATCCTCATCCTGTTCATTGGCAACCTCACCGAACCAGGGCTCTGCCATTATAGACTCCACAAACTTCCAGTTCCCAGAAGCCGCCGCAACGTGAAGAATGTTTTGCCCTTTCTCGTTGATGCATTCCGATTTGTCGTAGAAAGCATCAAGAAGCTTCTTTACTATTTCAACATGCCCTTTTATGCATGCAGCATGTATTGGATAGTGACCCTGATTGTTGCATTGAAATTGGCACTCCGGAATTTTTGATACGAGGGTTTCTATCCCGCTAATCTTACCCTTTGAAGCTGCAAAATGAAGTAGATTCCCCTCGTTTTCGTCTCTTAAGTATTTGCTAACATTATGCATGAGCATGACATTGCCTTTCCTTAATCTCTCTTTGAGCTCACATGTATCGAATTTTCGGGTTCTAACCCTTAATATGGGAACGAGATGTTACAGGCCCACCCCCCCAATACCAGGACTATTAGGAACCAATTCATAAATAGGAGAGGAAGGAATTGTACGTACTTGATTAACAGCAGGAAAGTTTGGTTCTTCGAGGTCTCCTCTCGATTCATCTTTCTTCTGTTGATCCTTGCTTAGGAGAGAAGGACTACCAGTAGTACTTGTATCTTTATCAACTTGTTTTGTCATCTTATTATGATGATCCATCTGTTGGAGACCTTGACCCTTACATTGTTCAATTTGAACCTCTGAGGTGCTAATCTCCTTAGTACTTAGAACTGTCTTATTTAAGGTTAATTCCTGCTCCTTCTCTTGCTGATTTAGAATATGTGGTATCTTCTCCTTTCCTTTCTCCAACTCCTATTGTAATCCAGTCTCAAACACTCTCCCTGTAGGTGCCCATTCCTTCTTCTGAGCATGATGATCAGGCCTCCACTCATATTCAATTCTTATTTCCTTAAAAATTATTTCCCCATCCTCATTGTAAGTGGCTAGTTGGAAGGAAGACGGCCAACTCCTCTGTAATTCTAACTTCACACACATCCTAGCATACACTATCCTAGACATCCTAGTCGTCTGAGTATCCATCAGGAGAGGTTGTCCCACAGCACTTGCAATTCTTCCCAACCCTTTCGTATTCCAATATTCTACTTGAATATTATGAAACCTAGCCCACACCGGGGCAAACAACAATATATTTCTTATCATGGTTTGAACATTAAAATAATATTGAATAAATTTCAGTATCAAATACTCATAAGCATGACATATGATCATTATCATATCTTTTATAAAAAAGAAAATTTATGCAATCATTTTCTTCTAATGATAACTATTATCATTCTACAGCAAATGCCTTTAATTTTAGTCCACATTTATCCTTTTAGTAGGCTAAATTAAGTGGAGGAGTTCCAATAAGGTATTATACCTTTCAACTCCACTTTATACAACCTCTTGCATCTTGTTATCATGGTGTTGACATACATCTTACATGTTGTCATCAAAGTTTATGAGACATTAGTCAACTCAAAATATCAATACATTTTGTCATCCTTAAGATTTTGACATATCTTTAAAACTTTAACACCATATCCTCAACAAGTATTATAACAAATTTGCATAATGGGCATACAGTTTTCTTTTTTTAAAACTTTTAAAAACTCTTCTCAAGCATAACCTATGTCCAAGAAATTGGGTTCACTAACTTAGTATCAACTATGCTAGAAAAAGTAAATTCCACTCAAAACAAAAACATAAATGTAAGAAAAAACAAATAATTAATTATATGTCATGACTACTAATTAAGATTAGAACTTTAATCACATATTTGCTTACTCCCACTATTTTATTCGAAATAATAGCCCTCACTACTTAATTGGAAAGATTACGCTAATCTTTCTAGTGGGCTAGGATCTCATTCAAATTTAATTGATCTTGAGTTTGCTCAACAAACCAACTAAACTTAAATTAGGTAGATAACAACTTTATCAATCACATCTCATGTGACTCCTAGATTTGTTAGGTGACAACTCTTACCAAAACATATCATATATGTTTTTCCTAACCCTGCCTCTAAATTCATGTGATCATGAGTTTGCTCATCCAAATCACACAAATTTAGTTAAGTAGAACCCATTATCATAAGACTAAACATGTTCAAGTTAAAACAACCTTGAGTTTGCTCAACAAGGCTATTATAAATAGAACTCTAGTTTATTCTTATAACAATGGAATGCAACAATCACATTTTTTATGTGTACTTAATATTTTAACGAGGGATTTCAATTTCATTTGTCTCATCAAACATAAATTGCATGTAAAATATCAAACATACTAAAAAAAACAATTTATCATGCATCCAATATATATATCTACCATATAAATAAAGTATGCATCTTATGCACTTATAATCAAATTATATGCATAAACTTCAAACTTTAATTTTCATAATCTAAAATAATAATTCCAACTACTTGGTAAATTAAATTAGATTAAACTCATCGATTCCTAAATAAACTAAATTTGTATTCCAAATAGAAATTTATTTTGATTTTAAAACAATTTTCAAATCCAATTAGAAACTATTTCTAATTATCTTGACTCTTTTAACAAAATTTAATTGAAAACAATTTTCAATAAATTATACTTCTTACTTATTATAATTTAGAAAAACTCCTTTTTCAAAATTACATAAATAACTCAGTCTAATCCAATTAGAAAACTATTTATAATATAATTAGAAATTTCTATTTCTAATCTCATTAGAAATTGTTTTCCCTAATTATAAAATTATTTTCTAATATTAAAGGAAACTACTTTCAAAATTAAATAAAACACTTTTAAATTTAATTATGAAAGTCATTATATATTTATTTAAAGATTGATTTCTTAGTTAATTAGGAAATCTTTTTTAATAGATTAGAAAACTATTTTTAAAAAAATATTAAAGAAATCTCATTTTTCTTAATTAAACAAAACACTTTTCAAAATTTTAATGAAGAAAAATACTTTTTCTAATAAATCAATAAACTTATTATTCATAAATAAAGAAACAATTTCTAAATAAAAGTGAATAATAATTCTCTAAACAAATATAATCATACATTTAATTTTTCTCAATTAAATTGAAATAAATATAATTAATTAAGAAACAACTTTCTTAATTACTTAAGAAAACACTTTTCTTAATTTTAAAGAATCAAATTAATTAATTTCAATATAATTGAAACTAATTAATTCTATTTTTAAAAACTTCTTTTCTAAAATTAATTAAGAATCAATAAAATTATTTATCTTAATCATATTAAGAAAAATAATTACTTTAATTTTGAAATTAAGATCTCATCTTAAGTAATATATCTCATTGTATTTATAATTTCTAACATAATCCAATTATGAAAGAAATCATTTAAAACATTAGCTTAATTCTAATTATTGATTTGATAACTAATTTAATCCAATAATTCAAATCTTGAAAAATTAAACTAAATTTCAAAACTTTTCCTAATAAAAATACTCTTTGAAAACAATTTTCAAAAAAAAGAAAGACATTTTTCAATTTTATTAGGAATATATAAAGACATTTTTCAATTTTATTAGGAATATAAAAACTAATTTAATCTCCATTAAATTAATTTATTTTGAAATTAAGGCTTAAAACATGAAAACCAAATTAACAAAGGAAGAAAAGCTGCACGCGCCAGGCGCCACTATGGCACTACTTTGCGGTACTGTGTTGGCGCGTGCAGTCAATGGAGATGCTGACTGGCGCGTGCTACCAGTCACCTCTTCTTCCCAAAGAACGTGGCGTGTGTCTGTCACACGCCCATCGTTCTCGCTCGTTCTCCAGAAACGTGCTCCCACGTTATTCGAACCGCTTCCACGTTTCTTCATCTCCACCGTACCTGACGCTCCCTCATTTCTCTAGCCACTTCCCTCACGTCGTCGCCTGCCCTCTATCCGTTGCTTGCGTTTGTGTCTCAGCCTCAACGCCGACGTCAGATCGCCCCATGGATGGGCGTCAATCGCCCAACTTCACAAGGCTTTGCCACTGGTTTAAACCCTTCCAGCCACCGTCGCTCCTCGCGCTGCCTGCTTCTATTTGTGGTCGCCTGTCGTCTTACCAGTGGCACACTACCATCACCAGTGACAAAACACCGCGAGTGAGAGGCTCCAACAGTGGTGTTCAAGCCACTGATTCATTACTCAAAATCCAGATTCACAACCCAGAACCAAAACGTAAGAACACAAGCAATAAGCGCAGGCAGAAAACACAGGAAGGAGATCCAAAACAATGTTCAAAATAAACCTTCCAGAAACATCGCATAACAGATGCAAAATTATTTTCAGAAGCCAAAACGCATAGGCAAACATAAACAAATTCTCCACAACGCAAGAACTTGTTCGTGAAAGGAGAGAATAGTTTTCATAACACATTGCACAAAAAGTACAACCATAGGGATTCAGAAAACAATTTTTCAGAAATCAAAACAGTGACCAGTCGTGGAAACAATTTTCAAAACAAGGATTTTATTATTCAGAACAATACTTGATTCATAAACAGAACAAAAAACCCAGAAGAAGAAAAGGCACAGTCGCAGAGAACAAACAAAAATCAGTTCTTAAAACCTTAATTATTATCAAAATCAATAACAATCAAGCTCTGTTCAAGTTGGACAATTAAAAAGGCTTTAAGTTGGACAATTAAAAAGGCTTTGATACCACTATTAGAATTTAACCGTGATCAAATCATAAGTGTAGCGAAAAAAAAACTTTTTATAGATTTCGAGGAGATCCTAATAATTGATTGGCTTGAATAAAACAAAATACAAATCATAAGAAATTATATCTTATTCATGTTCTTGTAGAAAATTCTTTAAAACTTTTTAATCTGTCAATCACAAGTTGCTCATTTGTGTAGCTTTTGATGGTATCCACAGAACAACTTCTCAACACTTTGAGAGAAAAAATGTAAGAGTGCTAGCTCATTTTTCTTTTCTTCCTATTAATAGAAAAATCATTAGGGTGGTTTTTGTAATTTTATTAAAATTAAATTCCTTAATTATAATTAAATTCAAACTTTAATTATAATTAACTTAATTTTAATATCAAATATCTTATATTTGATCCCTAAAGTTTCTCAAACTTTATAATTAAGCCCAACATAATTAAATTGATTTTTCTTTCACAAATTACTATTTGATATGTGATCCATTAGATTCTTAATATATAAGCAATGATTATAAATTATAATTAGAATTCATAATTAGAATTAAATAAATTAAAACTCCTTTTAATTTATCTTTAATTCTTCAATTAAACAATTTATAATTATATATCAAGATTGACATTTAGCAACATGTCATGATCACCAAAATATCAGGAATGTCAAAATAATTTGACTTAACTTTTCCATGCATGGTTATGATGTATAATTTAATCCTTTCGTCTTTCATTATTCCAATTGGACAGAGTATGGATATAGTGTCTACTATTTTAGTCCAATGATGTTCGTTCTTGCTAATTAGTAATTAATTTATAATGATTTATAATTGATATTTGAAAGTGCCTTTTCAAATGTCAATTCACTTTGACCAGAGAATTTTATAAATCACTACTAATCAAGAACAATGAAACATTATCTCTAATTACTTTAGACTAACAAATCCTTTATTGACTTACTCAACTATCTCTATATGGTTCTTACTGCATCCAAGTACTACCGATTGAATTATCCTAGGACAATACATAAGTATTATCAAAACATAACAAGTCTCACATGAAATACCTTGGTAATCTCAAGTTAAGGATCAATTATGAAACCATCATTATAAGGAAATTCACATACATATAAGTAATATTCTATTTGGGATTCTCATAGTCGGGTCAGTTTAATGACTTATTCTATAATAATCACCCAAACTTTAGTTTCAGTATCCTCATACTTTAATTTATGAGATCAATTACTTTCTTTATAAGAAAAAAAACATAATGTGTGCTAGCTTTAAAGTTCCAACAATATCCCATCTTGATGAAACTATAACTAGAAACATTTAAGAATAATACGTAAATGTAAATTGAATCTCACAATTATGGTCTCATCATAATTTCAATTACACATTAATTATTCCAAAGATTTTATCTTTAGTATTAAAACATCAAATGTAATTAATACATAAAGATAAAGAATGCATTTATTAATAATTTTTGTTACTAAACTACAACCAAAGTGATTAGTTGTAGGACATAATTATAAACCAACAATATTGAGGATGTGGGGCATTTGATTAAATATGGGTATTGAAATAGATTAGAGCGTAGGAAAGAGGTTGTTAAAGACATATTGAGTGGTGTAACCATAGTGGGAAGAAATGACATAGTTGAGAACTAATTAAAAAAGTTCTTCTAAATTTTGATGACTAAGATGAATTTGAATGGGAAGATAGATTTAACAAATTTTATATGATGGAATGTGTGGATTTTAAAAATTGGAAGGATCGCAATAGAGATGTGCACTTTGAGTTAGTGAGTACGTATCAAATACACAAAGAAGGAATCGAGTCTCAAGTTTGTAACTTGAATAGGAACGAAGCTATAGATAGAGTAAACATCGAAATATATAAAGTTTTGTACCTATAAAATATAGGTTTCAAGTAAAAATTTTTATCTTAAAATCCATTCATAAATAATAAGATTTTATGTTGAATTAGGTAGGACAAGTACCTATATTCCATTATTTATAAAAGAATCATAATCCTTGTATATAACTTGATACTACTTTAAATATTTGATGGCTTAGTCACTATGTACGTCTTTGAAGACTTGAGATAATGTTTGTGGCAACGATCAAGAACTAGAGATAGTAGTAATGAAGGAGATGGGTGGCATGAACTATTAGCGGTGTCGCAAGAACATTTTGGTTGACCAAATGGTAGAGTTTTGGTTATAGGATAAGAAGCATATGATAATGTACAATCAACTGATGATGTACGACATTTGATTAGATATGGGTGCTGAGATAGAATTGAGCATGGGAGAGAAGTTATTAAAGATTTATTGAGTGGTATAACCAAAGTTGGAAGAAATGATTGGTGAAAACCAATTAGAAAGTGCTTCTAAATTTGGATGACTAAGATGAATTCGAATAAATTTGAAGTGAAAGATAGATTTAACAAATTTTATATGATGGAACGTATAGATTTTGGAATTGGAATGATCAAGATATATGCACTTTAAGTCAATGAGTACTTCTCAAATGCACAAGGAAGGAATTGAAACTCAAGTTTGTGACTAGAATAGGAACGAAGCTATAGATAGAGTAAACAACCAAAGATACAAAGCTTTGTGTAGTCTAGTAGAGAGTGAAAAAGGGACTCATACGAAAAGGAAAGAGAAAGTGTTGGTGTGGGTATGAGATTCATGAGATACACATCAATGGCAAAGGCATAGTCAGTTCTAGTATATGAGTGGAAGTGAGGCATGAAAGATTAAAGAAAGGTCAATTTTGACAATATCTCAATGCCGATGCTTAGAGAAACTATTATTTTTGGGTGTATGCGAAGGAGAAGTAAGATGATAATCTCACATAAGTTTGAAAACATATGTGAGATTATCATGATCGAGAAAACCTTATGGCTATGTGTAAACATCATTAGGTAGATGACCTTTTAGAAAGGAATTGTTAACATCAAGTTGATGACAAGGCCACCTACAACTAACGATAAAACTATACACCAAGCAAATAATGGTAGGTTTGACGGTAGGACTAAATGTGTAATGCATGATAATCAATACCAAAGCAATGATGGAACCCTTTAATAGACCTATCAATAGATCCATCAACTAAACTTTTAATTCTAAATATCCATTTATAACGAACAAGGTAGGAAAAGTTTCTACGTTCCATTCTAGATAAGAGAATCATACTCTTTAGATATAATTTTAAATCTTTAAAGTCTTAGTCACTATGTACAAATTTGATGATTGAAGTTAATAGCAGCGCTAAATATTAAGCTTTTGAATGAGTTTATGTATATGAATTTTAAATCAAGAGGCCATAGTATGGGTATTACTAAGCAGGTTTGGAGGTATAGGATATGGAGATAGTAGTAAAGAAAGAAATAGGTGGTGTGGACTATTAGTGGTGTCACAAGACTATTTTGGTTAACCTGATGGTGTGTCAAAAATTAGATCCTTTACATGAATTCTGTCAGTAAAAACATTATCGGTATTGCAAAATTGACAAAATAGAAATAAGATTAATTCTTTATCAGGCATATAGAGGATATTGTGAAACTTACAGTGCGATTAAGGGTAAAACAGACCGGTGGAACCGGTATAGATAATGTGAAGAGATAAACCATCTTTGATCATAACATCATTACAATCTGCATAAGGAGTACGAAGCGAAAGATTATTCAAGTATGTGGTGACATAATATCATGCCCCACTATCAAATAGCCATGTAGAGAGGCATAATGTGCACGTAGTTGCCATAAAGAAGTAGTATATGGAGCTTGTGAACATGTCTAGTGAACATGTCTAGTGAAGCCGATAAGGATTGGACAACTACAAGTAAAAAATGGAATACCACGCGATAGCGCACCCTTGAGTACTACATCCTTAGTAATATTTATGATAAAGATATGATGTAGGTAGATAATGACAAGAAAAGATAGATTATTGTCTTTGATTATGGGAGGCAATAATGGAAGGATTATATGATCCTTGAAGGTTTTGAATTGTACGAGTATTGAAAGAGGTACCATTGCAATTTACCAAAAAAAAAAAAAAAGAGGTACCATTGCAAGTTAATATAATTGAAGAAAATTTTGGAGAATTGTGATAAAATAAAGGAAAATAAATATGTAAAGTCATGGCTCTAATACCAAGTATAAATTAACAATAGTAACTTAATTTTATTGAACGAAGATAAAATAAATATAAAAGTACAAGATGATATTATGTTGATACAACCAACCTTCGCAATGGAGTTACACTCCTTACACATCAACCTGATAAGCTACACATGCCAAGTGGTCCAATTACAATGCAACAAGTTTTAAGGCTTAAACAAGGAATGCAAGCTTTTGTTCAAGCTCAAATCACAAGTCAAGTACATGAGAAGGCCAAAACATCCATGGAGGAACACCAAGGCATGCCCAAGCTTATGACTTTGTTAGATGAGGCGTTGGAAGAGGCTAGTTATTAGCCATTTTGGGAAAACAAGCTCAAGTAGTGTTTAGGGCACATTTTTTTGGCTTATTATTTATTTTCTCTTGTTTTAGGCCCAGGGACTTGTTTATGGGCTTTTCTTTTAGTTAGTAGCATGTGCTTTGTTTGTTTGAGCTATTTTGAGATTTATCTTTTTAATGTGTTTAGCCCATTCCTAAAAGGACTTGAATCAGATTATGTTCAATGGGCTAGATACTCCTAGATTTGTTCGGATTAGCCTAGTTTTTATTAAATGGGTTTGCAAACCCATTCCTATTAGGGTTAGGACTTGGTCAAGGATATTTATACCTTATTATATCCTTGTAACCTAGATTTTTTTGGATGAATAAAATTTTAAAGTTGAATTTTTCAACTAAGGTTTGAATGTCTTCATGGTTACTTCAAGAAATTGATTTACATCAACAACTAAGTACTTGCAATGTAAATTGATTTCTGATTTCTTTGGGATTGGGTCTCAAACTTATGATTTGAGGTTTGATCTTGCATGTTCTTAGAATCGAAAGATTAGGGTTTTGATTCAATAGGATTAGGGGGTTTCAAGAACCTTGTTTTCTTGGGATTTTCGTATCATCTTGGTATCAGAGCTTTGTCTTAATTCTATTGAACTCATATGTATCTTTATTGTGTTTTTCTTATTTGTTTCTTAAAAAAAACATGAACAATACTGTAAGCAGTATCTTGAATAGTACCCGAAAAAGGTGAACAGTACTGTAAATAGTATGTGAACAGTACCCAAAAAATCGTGAAAAGTATAAAAAACTGTGAACAGTACCAAAAAAATCGTGAATAGTGCTGAAAAGACCATTGAAAAACACGTTGAGTTGCCTATTTTAAACCTTAGGCAGATTTGAAATTTGTTCTTTGAGCTCTCGTGTCTTTTTTGTTGAGTTTACAATATATTGGGTGCCTTTCTTTGATTCTTAGTTTACTTTCTTGTTTGTGCCTTTCTTTGCTTCCATCATATTGAATTGGACAATCTTGCATTCGTATTGTTCAATTATAAACAAAAATCATTGCGTACACATCTTTTCCATCCATATATTAGCATACTATTTTATTTATGTACGTGCATTCCTTTGCTTCTAAAATTGTTCTTATTTCATTTCTTGTTAGGATTTACATGTTCTTTCCAATTAATTTGTGTTGCATGCTATTTGCTTAGTTTTGTTGAATTAGTTTCTGAAAAGTAACTTTAAAGACATCACTTGAGAGGTAAAAGGTAAGAGGGTGAGCTTATATAGTGAAAATGTAACGCTCCACTCCCGCAAGACCCGAACCCGACATCAATGGTGATATCCGAGTCCGTGCCCCGCGAGGGTGGCGTGCTAGATCACTTAGTCAGTCAAAAACTTAGTATAAATTTTTTTCAAACGTACGTGAAAATCAATAATCAAAATTTTGGGCCCACTTTTATTCAGAAACATTTTAACTTACAAGAGTTGCCAACATTTTTCAAATATCAGAATTTTGATTAGCCCATTCCAGAAACAAAACATATTACACTTTGATCAATTTCTTTTACAAAACCTTTTCCAATCGGAAAGTTATACAATTTTTGTTATGTGCAAGGATTCACTATTCATGTGCATGTGCACCTTATGTAATGCATGAGCATGAGATGTGTTTTCCTAATGCCTCTGATTAATCTCACATGTACCAAACTTCTAGGGTTCTAACCCTTTGTATGGAAATGGGATGTTACAGAAAAGCCATTAATATTGTGTGAAAACACGAGTGTATAATCTGATTTTGAGGGAAACACGTGAGCGAGTGTATGAGGTTGTTTATTACTTATCTTGTTTTGCAGGTATATCATTTTATCTGCAATGTCATAGGGAGGTAGTAATGATGACAATCAAGGGGGAGATGCAAATATTGCTTTCACCTTGAAAGCCATGCAGTAACAATTTGAGAGGTTCAATCTAGCCTTAACTGAGATTAAGGGACTGATGGATAAGCTTAGACAAGGGAGATGTGAGGAACCTCAGGGGAGGTGTGTATGTGTACACCAGCAGCAACCACCACCTTGGTATGAACCAAAGAAGGATAACTTTGAGGAGGAGGAGCAGTTGGAGGTACGCAGACCTAAGAGAGCTCAGAGAGTTGAGCTATTTAATAGGAGAGATGGATACATTAAATCCATTAAGATGCAGATCCCAGCCTTTAATGGAAGGAATGATGCAGAGGCTTACCTAGAGTAGGAAAGGAAGGTGGACTTGGTTTTTGAGTGCCACAATTTTTCGGAAGATAAAAAGGTAAAGCTAGCCGTTGTTGAATTTACAGATTATGCACTAATATGGTGGAACCAGTTGGTGACATCCAGGAGAAGAAATAGAGAGATGTCAATTACTACTTAGGATGATATGAAGGCATGCATGAGGAAGCGGTTTGTGCCTTCTTACTATTATAAGGAGATACATCAAAAACTTCAAAGACTCACTCAGGGTTCTAAATCAGTAAAGGACTACCACTAGGAGATGGAAATAGCTATGATCCGAGCCAATATAGAGGCATTGTTCTTGAGTGGTTTGAACAAGGAGATAGCTAATGTGGTAGAATTGTAACACTATGTGGAGATTGAGGACATGGTGAACATGGCCATAAAGGTGGAAAAGCAAATCAAAGCTAAAGTGGCAGCAAGGAGTGGGGCAAATTCTAGCCAATCATAGAGTTCAAAATGGACTAAGAGAGATGAGAAGTCGAAAGACAAGGGATTGAACTTCAAGGAGACACCCAAAGGCCGAATGTAGGGTTTGACCCTAAAGGTGCACCTAACACCCAAGCTTCTTCTAGTAAGCATTCTAGCATTAAATGTTTTAAGTATTTGGGATCTGGTCACATTGCTTCACAATGCCCAAATAGAAAGGTTATGCTTTTGAGAGATGATGGGGGAATTGAGTACCAAGAGAGTGAAGGAGAAGAAATGCCTGAGCTTGAGGATACAGTGATGTGGAAGTAGAGGAACCTGTCCAAGCAGAAGCCTTTATGGTTAGGCATGCCCTCAATGTGCAGGAGAAGGTAGAAGTAGATAAGCAGAGGGAAAACATCTTCCATACACGTTGCTTAATCAATGGTAAGATGTGTAGTATGATAATTGATGGAGGGAGCTATACAAATGTAGCTAGTACAATTTTGGTGGAGAATTTGGGGTTGCTTATTATTAAACATCCTAGCCCATACAAGCTACAATAGCTTAATGAATGTGGAGAAGCAAGGGTACATAAGCAAGTGAAGGTTGCATTCTCCATTGGGAGGTATTCTGATGACGTTTTTTATAATGTAGTATCAATGCAGGCAGGTCACACATTGTTGAGGAGGCCTTGGCAATATGATAGGCTTGTGATCCATGATGGCTATAAGAATAGGTACTCATTAAATATGGGAGATCAAACCTTCTTTTTGGTGCCTTTAAAACCAAAGAAGGTTCATGAGGATCAAATGAGACTTGCAAAAGCCATGGAAGAACAAATACAAAGGGAGGCTGAGAGTTTGAAAAAAAGAAAAGAAAAAGAAGCCATTCAAAAAAATAAAAATAAAGGCCCAATTGAGAGAGATTGCACTAGTGAGAAAAAAAAAAGAGGGAAGTGCAATAGAAAAAGGAGAGTTGAGTGAAAAGAAGAGTGAAAGAAAAAAGAGTACTTTCTTTGCAAAATCAAGAGATTTTAGATAAGTGTTGTACACACTTAAGCCTTTAATTTTGTTTAACTACAGAGAAATTCTTTATAATGAGGCTGACCTTGATTCTTCCGTACCTAGTGTTATTAAATCTGTTTTGCGGTAATACTCAGATATCTTTCCAGATGAGATGCCTAAGGGACTTGCACCATTGAGAGGTATTGAACACTAGATAGATTTTTTGCCATGAGCTCAAATTCCAAACCGCCCAGCTTATAGGAGTAATCTTGAGGAGACAAAGGAGCTTCAAAAGCAAGTGGAGGTGTAATGCCCCAAATTAGGGGTTAGAATATTAACGGAAGTTAGTACGAATTATGTTTGTTATTTACTTCTTAAATATTTGCTTAATTGTGCATAAGTATTTTGGCATGCATTCATGGCATTTTCCGGGTAAATTGGTTTAAT
>JAOTAX010153637.1:0-15053 GCA_025629825.1 Erythroxylum guanchezii | reverse complement strand
TGCAAAGGTCCATTTATGGACTTAAGCAAGCATTTAGGTCTTGGAACATTAGGTTTGATAAGTCTATCAAAACCTATGGTTTCATACAATACCTAGATGAGCCTTGTGTCTATAAAAGGATACAAGAAGGAAAGATTATTTTTTTAATCCTGTATGTTAATGATATTTTGCTAATTGGGAATGATAGGTTTGCCCAAGAATAGTAGGAAGCATAATGCCATAGGGGTTATTGTGGATCGTTTGACAAAGTCAGCCCATTTTCTAGAAATTAAACAGACTGATTCTCTGCATGTGCTAGCCGAGAAGTATATTGATGAGATAGTGAGGCTGCATGGAATTCCTGACTCTATAATTTCTGGAAGAGATCATTGGTTTACTTCGAGATTCTGGGGAAGCTTATAAGAGGCTCTGGGAACTAAGTTAAATTTTAGCACTGCCTTCCATTCTCAGACAGATGGTCAATTAGAGAGGACCATTCGAACCGTTGAGGGAATGCTTAGGGCATGTCTGATGGATTTCAAAGGAGCTTGGGACGAGTATTTGCCATTGGTTGAATTTGCTTACAATAATTTGTAGCATTTGAGCATTCAAACGGCTCCTTATGAAGAACTATATGGACAAAGATGTAGAACTCCGATATGCTGGGATGAAGAAGGAGAAAGGAAACTGATAGGGCCAGAGTTACCTCAAATGACAGTTGGCAAGAGCAATTTAGTTAAGCAACAGCTCAAAGTAGCTCGAGATAGAATGAAGAGCTACACTGATGCTCACCGAAAGGAGATGGAGCATGAAGTTGGTTAGAAAGTCTTTCTTAAAACATCTCTTTGGAAAGGATTAATGAGGTGTGGCAAGAAGGGAAAATTGAGCCCAAGATATGTGGGTCCCTATGAGATTGTTGAGAGGATCGGACCGCTAGCCTATAGGTTGGCACTGCCATCGGAATTGTCACAGATACATAATGTCTTTCATGTTTCATATTAAGGAGGTATAGATCGGATCCCTCTCACATCATTCAGACCACTGAGGTTCAGTTGAGAGATGATGTGACTTATGAGGAGATTCTAGTGGAGATCTTGGACATTAAGGAGAAGGTCCTTAGGAACAAGATAGTTCAACTAGTAAAAGTCCTGTGGAGAAACCATTCTATAGAAAAGGCCACGTGGGAGCCCTCGGAGGCTATGAAGGAAAAGTATCCACACCTCTTCAATGACTTAGGTAAAAATTTCGAGGACGAAATTCTTTAAGGGGGAAGAAATGTTGGACCCCAAAATTTTTCTTTATTTATGTGTTTATTCATTTTGCTTTATTTTATTTTCTTAGAACTTAGTCTATGATTTTTGCAAGCATAAGGAGAAATTAAAATTAAGTTAGAGTATAGTATGGTGTAAATTGAATTAAAGTGGTAAAAATACATAAAAGGAATTTTTGGAAGATCACTTAAGTTTAAATAGACATAAGGCACAAATGGAGGGAAAAAGGGACATCTTACAATCATTAAGCGTAAAAAGTGGAAGAAGAAGCTTTGTCTTGCATTTGAAGAAGCAAAACGTGAATGAGAAAAAGAAAGGAAGAGAGTTTCGGTGGTTTGAGAGAAAAGAAGAGAGTTGAGCTAAGGTTTCATCTTTTCTAAGTTTTCTAAAGAGATTTTGAGACTGCTCAAGAAGGACAAAAGGTAGAGGAAGATAAGAGCTTCCATTTGAGCCAATAATCTTTTCATTTGGTGAAGATTCAAGGTAAGTTTGATTTTAATCCTTTGGATTTATGGAAGGGTTTTGGTTTATGAAGCTTAGGAAATACATGGGTTTAAGTATTCTAGGATCAATTTTATTGAATATGCTCTGTGGGTTTTCAATTTTGCAACCCTATAGAAGTTGAGATTTTTTCCTATGAAAAGGGAATCAGGAAAGACAAGAGGAGGAAGAGGAGAGGCACATTTGAGCAAGTTATACGCAAGGAATTCAAGGTGGGTTACATTTTGATAATTGAGTTAATAAGCCATTAATGTTTCTTTTTCTTTCAAGTAATGGAAATAAATGATTTCAACTACTTCTTAAATGTGCATTTATTGCTCTTTGAATGCTTTGAGAAAGTGCTACACGTTTGGTATATGAATTGTGTGATTGATTTATGAAATGAAAAATGGAAATGATTTTGAAAGGATATCAAGTTTATGAAATCAAGTTTCAAAAAAGTGTCATTTTGGGCAACATGTTTACAAGTTATGAAATACGTGTTATGTGGGTTTAGTTTAATCCATTCTGCATGTCAAGTGCACTTTGACTAAAGGCTTCTCCTGCCTGCCCGCTTGTGGCATAGAGCTCCTTCATGGACTCCCCTAAGTTCACGGCTATGCAAAACCATTATATGGGATTGCGATAGTACGTTCTGTTCACGGGTAGACAGGATCCTTTTGGGAAATGCGTTAGCATGTTCTATTTGTGGATCTACCCAAACCATTCTGATGTGCTTATGTGTTTAATTGTGTTGACAAGTTTGATGAGTGCATGATTTATGTGGCTTAAAAATTGTTTGATAATTTAAGAATTGGGAAATATGTGTTTCATGATTCAATGTGAATTTTTGCAATGGAAATGAATATTTCAATGGTTTTTGCTTGTTATCGATTATAAAACTATTACATATGATCTTTAAGCTCAGCCCTCCCATTCCGTCCCATCTTCAGGTGAAGAGTGTGAGATCGAGTGACCAAAAGTCGAGGCATCACTCCAAAGTTGCATCTTTTTGTATTTTAAGCTAGATTTTGTAAACACGAGGCTTTAGTCACATTTCAAGTATTATTAGTTTAAGTATCTTTTGTTTTTTGGGATTTTGCAAAATGATGTATTGTGGCTTGAAATGCCATTAAAACTTTGTAAAAACTCTTATATTTTGATGTTAATGAAATATATTTCGATTTGCTCATGACTTTCCAACTTTATACATTGCATTTTCAAGTTTTTCATAGGGAAAAACGTTGTGTTCTGACTTCAAGGGAAAATATGTAATGATCTAGGCTGAATTAGACAAAAGTATCTTCTCAAAAGTTTTAGCTTATCTTTCTAGCTTTCAAATGGTATATAGTATGAAATTTTTGGATATTAGAGTTGAGAGAGATGATCGTTTTAAGTAGTGATGTTGCATAGGATGGTTATGCGAAACAACTTCGGTCGCACTCGCACCAGGCGCTCTCACGAACGCACCTGGCACCCTCGTGATCGTACTTTTCTTCCTCAAGATCGCACCTTCCTTGTGATCTCACTTTTGTTCCTCGCGATCGCTCCTTTATCCTTGTGATCAAACCTTTGTTCCTCGCAATCGCACTCGAAGTTTTCCAGCTCTGAACATGTTTGACTCTTTTTTTCGATAACTTTGTCATCCAACCTCCAAATGACCTTATTTTTAAACCAATAGATTCCTAAAACATTTCTTTATCTCTCTAAAAAAATTGATAGCTTTTGGTATTGATCTGGAAAATATTGGATGAATCAAAGTAAGGGTATCGGTTGGAAGAGTATGAATTGGATATTTTACTAAACATACTTCGGTATTTTGAAGGTATCTTGATCTGTAGAGCTCCAAATGAGATGATTCTTATTTCTAAATAAACTAGAGACATATAGCTACAAATTTTCTGAAGAACTCAAATTGTAATTCTAGTTTGAAAGTTCCTAAAATCTATTCTGAAATAGGAGAAATTAGTTTGATTATGGTGAGTGACTGGTGGGGGCTCGCCACCCTTGTGGGATGCGCGTTCAGATGTCACTTAGGATGTCGAGCATGTGTCCTGTGAGGGTGGGGTGTCCAACACCTTTAATGAAGAACCTGACTAAGTATTCTTCTAGTAAAGACAGTCGGTAGGAATGGTGATCAAACAGTGCGTAATACTCCAATACTGTTCCATCTTATTTTTAATCCTAAAAATCCCCTACTGGGTTATCAAAAATTTCTACATCGAAGCATTGTTTAAGTGCCTTGGTAAATTTATTGCAATCAGTTACCTCTGTCTTGTTACAGTTTTTGATGTATAGTTGATACCATTCTTACGCCCGCTCATCCATATGTAGAATAGCATCACTCACCTTCGTTCTTTCTGGAGTTTGATCCAGAGAAAAATATTGTTGACAATAATAGAGCCATAACTTGACATTCTCACTGTCAAACGATGGAAATTCAATTTGATTCATCCTCGCCGGCATCACCCTTTCTTTTTCCATCAGTCTCTTGGAGCTACTCTAAGATGTCGGGTCTACTGCTGTGACGTCTCCTCCTATTTTTTGCAACGTTTGTAGAATCATATTTCTTAATTCTGACATTTCTTTTTCCACCTTTTCAGTTTTATTTTGCATCACTAAAAACATTTGTTCACTGCTATCCTGTGATTCCGAAAACATTCTCTCCGTCATCCCCTTCAAATTATCCTCCATTTTACGTAGTTCTGCACTTCTTGTACCCTCAGCCATGGTTATCTCCCGGATTCGAATGCTCTGATACCAAATTGTTGAAAGAATAAACTAGATACAGAAGAGAACGCGTATTTGTTTTAGAATGTAGGTACAACTTGAGAAAACATGAGAAGATGGGAAAGATACACAGAATCTCAAGAGAGAGAGAGAGAGAATGAAAACAACATTTCATTCTGTTATAACATACTGACATAGCCGTTACAATTCAACTTAAATACAACTGATATACGCTTCTATAGTTCAGGCATATGTTTACAACGATGGACCTTATTTAAATGTAGCATATAGTATTTAATTTTTAACAACTAGTGAAGTTTTTGTTATTCATTTTGTCATCTTCTTCTTCTTCATTTGCCTCTGCAACAATATCTTCTTTCATACTTTCTCTGTTCTTTGCATTTCTTACATGTTGCTATGCTTCCTTCTGCCAACCTTCTTCCCTCCCTATTGATCTTCTCCCTACTTAATTCTTTCTGCATTTTTATGGATGCATTCCTTAAGGCATTTTTGTCTCTGTTCTTGTCTTTAACATCTCCCACATCTCGTTCGTTCCATTTTTAGCAACGAATTTTTAGAAATCTTTCTTTGCCACACTACTTTTTACCTATCTAGGAAATGTTATCGCCAAAATAACACCATGATATTCCTTCTCCTTGTAAGCTTCTACCTCCACTTTCCACACCAAACTCTATGATATTCCTTACAGTCCCACTAACACCACCATCACTCCATCCTTACCAACCAACCGGATAAAAGCCATACAATATCATGCTAACCTCATCTCAAATCTCAATGCTCACTAATAGTCACTCACAAAGGACTTGGTCCCAAGTTATAAGTGATAAAACTCCTAACACCAAGCTCTCTTTATTCCTCCACAAGATGGCTCATAAGAGGGTGTCATCTCCCCTATTATTGATGTGCTTAGAGCTAGAACCTGTTGCTAGAATAGCAAACAAATTGGAAAAGTGAACCGCTTCCGCTGTTGATAAAAATTGGGTATAATCAAGATGGTATGATTGTGTTTGGTGAATACCTTAATTAATTAAGAGGATTTCTTTCTATTCACCTTTAGCTCAAAATATTTATCCAAGAAAGCAATAGATCAAGGCCCTTGGCATTGCAGTGGGAAATCCATCATCGTTCAACAATGAAAGCCAGGTATAAAATTAGATAAAATAAGTTTAAAACTATACCTATATTGACTCAATCACATAATATTCATTTGGAATATTAGAGCATGATGGGTCTTAGTTATCTTGTAATCAATAGGAAAGCCACTCTTCATGGATGAAAATACAATTGAAGTTGGAAGGATTGGCTTTGCTAAAATTTGTATGGAAATTACGATGAACAAGGTTCTACCTAAAACCTTAAGGCTCAAAAGGCTGGACAGCAAGGGGGAGGGGGATTGGATGAAACCACGATTAGTATCACTTATCAGTGGAAGCCCCAAGTTAATGGAACCTTTTAGTGGTGACTTACAGGAAGAATATTTGAAAAAGGTATATATGATGAGTTAGAGGGAACTCTAAATGAAAATGCAAACACCCCTTCTGAGGATGTCCAAAGAAATGGGGAATAGATCCCCCTTCCCAAGTTGGAAAATATCATTGAAGTAGATTATGTAACAGAAAGCGGGATAGAGGAATGTCCCAATAATGTTAGCAATAAAGAGATAGATGCCACAAAAATTGACAACTCTAATGAGGTGATTAACTCTAAAAGTGAAAAGACTGATGAATATACCATCACTATAATTCAAAATGAGGCTAAGAATTATAGTGATGGAAATGTCAAAGACCCTATTAATAACACTTCATAAATAAAGGAAATTTAATAGACAACTTATATAGGAAATGACCACCATGAAATACCTTTTGCTAACTCCGTAAGAAGACCCAATAAGCGGAAAGTCAAAAATGGCATTTCACTAAACAAATAATATCCCTCTTAGCATAAAATTTAAGATGACTCAATTTAATATATTCACTCTATTAAATCTCTTATTTATGAACTTTTAGAAACAAAGGTGAAGGAAAGAAAAAGCTCAAAGCTCAGCTTCACTCAAAATGGATGGTCTTTAATAACTAACTATAAAAATCATTAAAATGGCAGGATCTTAGTATTTTGTTATCCTAAAAGTATTGATTTTCTCCTTTGCAATGTTTGAAAATTCTTTCTAGAAGTTGGATATTCATTCACCTAAGCTTCTATTAGTAGTTTAGACATCTCCATCATTGGCGTGACTGGATCTGTTGTTCATGTATTCATGTCTTTAGTGTTTGATGAAGTTTCTATTGGTTCAATAGCTGTTGGAATGTCTAGTATCTCTTTTTCTGTTGAATCAGTAATCTTTGTTGCCTACTCTACCACAATATTGGAATCAATAGCCTCATGTTCGTTCATCTTTTCAAGTTCATCAACCCAACCAGTTTTGGACCTTCTTCCAATAGGAGTCCATCTTTTTCTAGTACTAACATTTTCTAGTTTCCATGCATAAGTGACATGCAAATTGTCTTCCATGATTTCTAATTTCTCATTCAATCTAACTATGGGTATGGTATTAAATAGGAAAGTCATATTGTTGACTATAACACAGAATCTAACAAAATTGATTCTAGATACCTCAGCTGTGGCTTGATCTATACATATTGGTTATCTAATGAAGCTGACAAGATAGCTCAAACCTTTGGTTATCTAATATTCTAAAGGAACTTCATGAATATCGATCCATAAAGGAATATTTTCCTATTTAATTTGTTTCATTTTCATTCAAGGCTTCCAGAAATACCACATAGTGGGTTTGTTCTGAATGTACCTCCTTGTTTGTGAACTTAAAGAAGAATGTGTCATCATTGTTTATCAAAATATCCATCAGTCTGTATTGTTTTCAGTTTGTTGTTGCCTGACGCTTCGTCACAAGGAAAGCATTCCTCTTTCCAAAGAAGAATCCAATATGTTTAGACCACCCTATTTTGCTCCTTCCCTGAGAACTTTAATAGGAGGTAACCATTTCCTAATCAACTAATCTACTCGTTGGAAAGTAGCTAAGTTAAGCATCTGGGATGTTATTACTATCTACCTACACCCAAGTTTTTCTTCTATAAAAGGAGTTGGAATTTGAAGGATTGGAAGCTTAATGGGGAGTAAGAGATGCTGCAACAGTAGCTCCCGTAGATCCAAGAGGTAGGAAACTCCATTATCCAGTAAGTAAAGCTAATTTCCAATAGGTAAAGACTTGCATCTCTGTCTTCTAAATCTCTTGCAGAAGATTTAAGTTCTCAGTCAGATAATACAGAAGCTAGTTCTGACACCTCTATTCAAACATCTGAAGTTTTTGCAACACCATTTGAGTTACTCTTTGAGTCATCATCTGAACCCATTTCAGAACCATCAACTGATTCTTCAACACAATTTGTTGACCTTTCACAGTTATCTAATGTTCTGATGACTATGCCTCAATATACCAAATTCGAACTTGAAATTAGTGAAGCAGAATCCACGAGCATTGAACCTTTCAGACCTGAATTGGCACCACAAGCAACACCAGCTCAACCAGCTGCACAGGCTACAACCAAGCCTACTTCAGGACCTTGGTTTACATTCGATGATCAACCACCGAAGAAATGGAGGGATAGAATACATGAATTCGGCGTATAGATTGATCTTTAAATGACCAATCCTAATTATCATTTGTCAGATATTTTGTCTAAATTCACATCTTGTTTCTTTATTACTTTGCCAAAATGGTGGCAAAGTATTAATGATTATCAACGCCTTCAGTACATTCAAGTCACTACAGTTGGGGCACTACTTGGCATAATTCACAAAGAATTCATTGGTGATTTTTAGCTCATTGGCAAACAAATCCATCAAGAATACTTTGCTATGAAATGTTGTTCTCTTGATAAGCGTGATATCCAGAGGTATTACCAATGCATGACGGAAAGGTATTATCTCTTGAATGGATGGAATGATGTTAATTTTCGCTATACTTTTTTATTACCCTTTTAGATAAACTATAACCAGAACTACAAACGACTATAGTTTTCTACAAAAAGACATGTCAACAATATCTCTTGGAGAAATCTATCAGCTTGCATTAGCTTCTCTTGATAAGTTATGTGAACAACATACCTTGTTCAAGAATATCATTAAAGGTGTTCCAGTTCTCAAGCAAGCTGGTAAGAAGCCTTATCTCCAAATCAAATGCAAAGATAAAAATACTTGTGAGTGTCATAGCAAGAAGAAAGCTCATCTTCATCAAGTCTACCTTAGGAGAAAGATCCACAGGAAGAAAGAAGGCTGTAAGCCTTGGAAGAAAATCTATGAAAGGAAGAATGACGGTACAAAAAGAAGATTTGTTGGGTTCTTCAAAAAGTCCTCACATCGACAGAAGCCTACTCGACGTTTTCTTTGTGGAAAGCACGGACACTTTGCAAATAAATGTCCTCACAAAACAAAGAAAGATCTAAAGTTGTTGAAACAACTCAAATCTATTATGCCAATTCATTCTAACAATGACTTTGAGGAATTAATTGAGGAGGAATCTCAAGAGGACAAAGATACCAAGTTTGCTCTCACTGTATCTACATCTAAAGAAGAATCATCTCTTTCATCTACCTCTACAGATGATGATTCATTATACATGTTACAGCAAACTTGCATGAAAATAGATTGTACACCAGTTCAACGACCTTATGTCCAGATCCAACTCTGTACACCAGTTCAACGACCTTATGTCCAGATCTAACTCTTTCAACAGGACAAATATGATAAGCCCATCAAGGCAATTGGATTTATAGATACTGGATCCATTCGTACAATCATAAAGTCTAATATATTATCATCTGACGCATGGACTTGTCATGAAGAATATTTTACTGCTGCTGATGGTAATTCTTTTAAGATTAGGTTGATAACAAGAAGTCGAATTGACATTCGCTTCATTCCTCAGAGTAAAGTTTGGTCTAAAGTTCTTGGAAGCAATCTACAAGGCTCAGACATTCTGATTGGTATGGATACATATATTAAAGCATCACCTTTGCAAATCCTACCTACAGACCTTAGGTATCGATCATTATTCAGTCCATACACTAACATAAAAAATGTGTTTGAACTAACCCAAGTTCCTGCACATTATACTACACTTCAAGATAAACTGTTGGAATATTGTCCTAAATCTCATGCACAGTTTACTCACCAATATCCTCTATGGAAAAATGCTAACTTTTTCATAAATCTACCTTTAAAAAAACGAGGATATCAATACTACAAAAGCCACATATCCAGGAATGAACCCTGATGATCTAAAGCTCACACTAGATGAGTGTTCAATCCTTTTAAAGCAAGGACTTATCAAGCCCACAAAGTCAGATTGGGCTTGTTAAGTGTTCTATATCGATAAACGTTCAGAGCATAAACGTGGAAAAAAGAGATTAGTCATTGACTATAAACCTCTGAATGCTTTCTTACAGGATGACAAGTTTCCTTCACCAAAGATAAGTACTCACATACTATTCTTTAAAGAAGCTATTATCTTCTCAAAGTTTGATCTGAAAGCAGGATTTTGGCAATTGGGTATTCACCCAGAAGAACGACATAAGACTACATTTTGCATTCCCAATGTACAGTACCAATGGACTATTATGCCATTTGGACTTAAAGTCGCTCCTAAAGTAAATCACTTGTTAATATAGAAATCATGTAAACTATATCGAATGCACAAGAAGGGGGGTTGAATTGTGTAATCTTTTCGAAAATATTAATCTTTTGAGATTTCTTGAATTTCTTTACAAAATTCAAATGATCACTAAAAACACTTTACTAAAATTGATAAGTAATGCAATCACACGTAATATTATCTAGTCGTCTAACAATAAGAAAATTAAAAGATAAAGGTTAGAGAATAGATGCCGCAATTTTATACTAGTTCACTCCAAACCTTGGGCTACGTCCAGTCCTAAGAGTTTGTCTAAGATTTCACTAAACTCTTCAACTTTACGAGTATTCTTTCTACACTTCTAGAGCCTCTTTAGGTCTCACTCACAAAGTATTATTTATCTACTATGTTAGCCTTTCCAGGCTCTAGCCTTTCTTTCTCTCTCTAGGAAAGATATTTTTGAGCTTCACGTTATAGTAGTATTCACTCTCTTTCTTTCGCACTTTGAATAAAGAATTTCTCTAAGTATTGTACAATCAAAATTTTCTCTTGTAAAAGTGTTATTTAGTCTTTGACTAGAACTAGTATTTATAGCCTAAGTCTCCAACTGTCTTCTTTGAGAAACTACTTCTTGAATCTTCTAAAAACCGTTATTAGTTGAGTCTTATAACTAACTCCAACTAACTGACTAACGTTCTAGAATATCTTCCTTTTGTATCGTCTAGGATAATACTTCTTCTGTTATCACGTTTCGTCTTATATTGCGCTTCATTTGGTGTTGCGCTTTGTCTAATGTTATGCTTCGTCTAGAGTTAACGTGTATCGTCTATTGTTGACGTATCGTCTGGGATGACTAAGTGTTACTTTCATTTTTCTGCACACTTAACAAACTTGTCAAAATTGTTCATACATTTCTAAGATTGTTATTATTTGATTGTCATCAAAATTAATAGAAGTGAAGTCTTCTTGACTTGACAATCTTCCCCTTTTTGAAGATAACAAATAATCATAATTTTAAAAAATAAAATGATATTCAGACGAATAATAGACGAATAGTGTTTAGATGAAAATATATTTACAAGAAATGAAATGCATGGATAGGACATACAATGCTTTCTTCTCTTGCTGTTCTCCTGTTTTCTTCTTTTTCTCTTCTTCTCTTTTTCTCTTTTTCTCTTTTTCTCCCCTTCTATTCTTTTTCACCCCCTATTTGTTATTAATCAAAAAGATAGCTCATCGTAGATGCTTCAGTATTTCAAAAAACATATGTTGCATGTCAGTGTGGATCGTCTTGAGGTCTTGTTGAATAGTAACCCATAGAAGTGCTACTTCCTTATGAAGATCACCCATTGAGTCAATTAGTTCATCAACCTTAGTATGAATTTCCTCAATTTCTTTTGCTAAGGCTTCCTGAACTTCCTTCTGTTTATGACTTGTTTCCATCCAATTTATGAAATGCTTCAAGCACTCTTCATTAACAGTAGGATCTTGTTGTATTTCACTAAGTGGATGAAGGTTTTCAACAATAGATAGTTCTGTAGGTAAAACGTCTAAATCTATGATTTTGATTGAGGGTATTCTGAAGGATTGTTTTCCTTCTGGGAGATCAAGATCATTAGGTCTAGGTAGTTTAGGAATTGGTTACCCAAGAAGGTGTAATACTTCTTTGACTGAAGGTATGAAACCTAAAGGTTTGAAATGCATGATTAAATGCAGAAAGGTTTCTAAGTTGAAATTGATACCTTTAACCATAATGCTTCGGTATTGTCCTTTTGTCACTTTGCCAACTACCTTGAAGTTTGCATATGTGATGTAAACTCCAAATTGACTTCCTGATGCTTTTGAAATGTGATGTGAAACATAGATACCTCCAGATTGAGCTGCATTACATTCAACATCTATGTTCTTCACAGCTAATCAAATCTACTCTTCTGTAAAATCATCTTTATTCCCTTCAGGAAACATCTTCATTTTCCCTTTTTCTTCGTTTTTCAAAGGGGTTGAACATATTGGTTGTATATCTGGCATAATTTTTATTGATGTTCTGCTTATAATCGAATAGATTGTATACTGATCCTTTGAAATCTTCATTGGATATGGTTCTGCCTTCTTACCTCGCAGAATACCATATAGTCTTCTTTCTTCACGACTTAGAAGATGTATTGTCTGATCATTAATCAGTATAGGTTCGCTTTGTACGTTGACTGACTTTTTCAAAGGTTCTTTGATAATTATTGAGCTTCTGCTTCGAACAGGTACTGATTCTTCTATAATCTTTATTCTTAAATCCTTTTTGTTGATTGGTTGAGAAGGATTATAAGGTTCCAATTGGTGTTCAACTGTCTTCGTCTTCTGTTGAACATCAGATGAAGAAACTTTTTTCAGACTGGACTTCATCTTCTTTTGTTCTTTTGCCGTTTTAGAAGAAAGTTGTTGTTGAGGCTTCTTCCTCTCAAATACTAACTTCCTTTTTATCTCTATCTCTCCAGATGATTTTTCTGATTGACTTTGCAAAATAGAGATAATTGATCTTGTAGACTGTTGTCTTTTCTCTTTCCTTTTAGAATCTTTACCAAGAATCAAAGCTTTCTGCTTCTTCTATTCTTATTGTCGTAAGGTCAATAGTCTTGGTGACCTTCTTAACTGTTTGGATTTTTCTGATTGAAGTGTCTCTACCTTTCTCTTCAATGACACGTGTTACAATGATTGTTGAGCTCGGCTTTCCTCTTTTTGTAGAATCGTCTTAGTTTTTATTGATACATCAGACGATTTCTCAGTCTTTTCATATGCGGGTATTCTTCCAGTTGTTAGAGGTTTTAGTTTTCTTAGATACGTAACACGTTCACTCCTGCTCTGTCTTACTATAAGCTCCCCCTTAGACCTTGCTTTAGGTGTAGAACCTGCATCCGCCTCATCTTCAAACTTTATCCCCATTCTGTGAATAATAGTAGCATTGATAATGCTCTTCACATCCATCTTTACCCTGTTACCTCTGTCGAGAAAGATTCCAAACTCTCTAAAAATTCTTGTCAACAGCATACTATAAGGTAAAGAGCTAGAATCTCCCTTTGACTTCATCATGTACTTCAAAATCAAGTACAGAAGATTAATGGGTTGATGATTCAGTAGGTGAAACAAACAATGTTCATCGTTCATTGTCACAACATCCTTCGAGCCTAATCTTGGTAGAACACAAAGTAGAAGCAGTGAATGTAGAACCCTAGCTTTTGGAACAAGGGTTGAAGCCTTCTTCACTTTTGGATCATTACTTCCATATAGTTGTTGGTTAATGTGCATTCTATCTACATAACCTTGAGTAATCCATCTTGTATTATTAAACAGCTTTGCTCCAATACTAGAACATCCACTGACCCTCTTGATAGCATGTTGTGCCATAATAACTGTCAATCCATCTACCAGTGATACTAAGGTGTCATCTACCACTTTTGCATTCTTCTAAAAGTCATATATCTCATACAAATAGACCTTCTCACGAACATTGAAGAAATTTCTCCAGCCAACTGCTTTAATTTCTGGTTCAATGTCCATCTGATTTTCCTTTAAGGAGATGAAATCAACTTGTCTCCCATAGATAAGAGATTGCTCCATTTGTGATCTATAACAAATAAAAACTAAACACACAAATGTTTTTCGCTCAAAGTAGCAATGTTAATATCTAAGAGTAAGAATATGAAATGAAAAGAATTTGAAGCTTAGAACAGAGTATTGAATCGTCTTGGTTGAGAGCACTAAACAAGTCAGTTTCAAAGTATTTCACGAAAATCTAGAGTAGAAGATATTTTAGAATCTTGAGAAGATTTCCTTCTAATACCTACTCTTGAAAAGTTACCATTCATAACTTACCGTTACTATTTACTTGAAAGCTTACGACTTTTTATCTTCTTCTTGTACGAATTGTCTAGGTCATGACGTGTCAGATGAATGGTCATTTAGCATTACCATATTCAAGTTTTGTCTGATTTCCTTGAATCTATCTTCACTCAAAGGTTTAGTGAAGATATCCGCCCATTGTTGGTTTGTCTCAACAAATTGTAGACTAATGATTCTTCTCTGTATATAGTCTCGTATAAAATGATGTCCAACTTCAATATGCTTTACCCTCAAGTGTTGTATTGGATTCTTTGATAGATTGATAGCACTTGTGTTGTCACAGAAGATTGTAATTTGATCTTCTTGTATGGAGTAATCTTCTAACTGATACTTAATCCATAATGTCTGTGAACAACAACTTGCAGCTGACATGTATTCAGCTTCTGCAGTAGATAGAGCAATTAAGCTTTGCCTCTTTCTTGACCAAGAAATTAGATTATGACCAAGAAAGTGACAACCTCCACTTGTACTATTCCTATCAATCCTGTCTCCAGCATAATCAGCATCGCAGTAGCCAATTAACCTGAAATCTTTACCTTTCTCATACACCAAAAAAAGATCAGTAGAACTTGCCAAGTATCATAATATTCTTTTAATAGCAATATAATGAGATTCTCTAGGATCTGTTTGAAATCTTGCACACAAACAAGCACTAAACAATATGTTAGGTCTGCTTGCAATTAGGTAAAGTAAAGAACCAATAATATCTCTTAAAAGAGTTTGATCAACCTTCTTACCTGCTTCATCCTTAGATAAAAGAATTGGAGGATGCATAGCGGTTGACATAGGTTTGACCTTTTCCATTTTATACTTGACTAATAGTTCTTTGATATATTTCTGTTGATGAATAAAAATCTTTTCTTCGGATTTCTTAATTTGTAAACCAAGAATGAATTTCAATTTACCCATCATACTTATTTCAAATTCACTTTTCATAAGATTTTCAAAACTGGAACATAGCTTCTTAGAAGTTGCACAAAAAATAATATCATCTACATATATCTGTACTACAATGAAATCATTTTTAATACATT
>JAOTAX010153535.1:0-15063 GCA_025629825.1 Erythroxylum guanchezii | reverse complement strand
TGATGCCATGGGGAGTTTAGTGGTGGTTGTCAGTAGTGGTCTCTTATCGTAGGATATGTACCGGAATGACCTACAGGTATTCCGGTGGGTACTCTATGGTAAGGGGGCGCTACACTTTTAATTAAGAGTTTAGGTTGTGAGTTAAGTGAAACACTGATAAAAACACGCGAGGGAGTATTTTACTATTGACATTTTTATATAGATACAACATAACTCAAATTAGAAGTATAAACTTGTCTAAAAATAAAGAAGTAAACAAGGAGGAAAGGGCATAAGTAGACTAGGAATCCATCTTAAACATTATACTAGGCCAATATGAGCAATTTATTAGACAATTCAGTGAATTTCAAAATAGTTTGGAAAAACATAAGGCAACCATTATTGACCTAGAACATAATTCACTTATAGTTGCTAAAAAGGATGAATTTAAGATGTACGAAGAGTTTGAGTATACTGCTAACTACTTAGGAGAGCTAACCTAAGGGATCGTAGAGGAGAAAGAGCACAAAGAATAGGGAGACAAGTAAAGGGGTAGATTTAGTATAAACTATTAAAGAGGGTATAAGAGTGGATAACACCATACCACCTTTTATAAGTAAGATAGATCCAAATGATTACTTAGAATGGGAGAAAAGTATGGATTTAGTCTTTGATTGCTATGAATTTTTAAAAGAGAAAAAGGTTAAACTGGCTACTCTAAATTTTAGAAACTAAACGGTGGATCAGTGTGATAAACAAATTCTCACTAGGAGGAGGAATCAAGACTCTCCTATTAGAACGTAGGAGGAGATTAAGATGGTGATGAGGAAATGTTTTATACTAAGTTCTTCCTACAATGATTTTTACCAAAGATTTCAAATATTGATTCAACGTCTAACAGTGTGGAGGAGTCCTATAAGGAGATAGAGGTTGCCATAGTAGAGCAAATGTGAAGGAAGATTAAGAGGTGACAATGGTTTGATTTATTTATATGCTAGACCCAAAAATTGCTAATGCGGTGGAGCTATACCACTATATAAAGATGGAGAATGAGATGAACATGGTCATAAAGATAGAAATACAGTTAAAAAAAAGAGGCTTATTAACCTTTTTAATGTTTCTATTACAAGTTCATCATCGAGTAAACAATGGAGAGAAAAGGATGACAAAGCTCTATAGCCTTAATATGAAGTAACCAAACCAAAAGTGTAAGCACCATGTGCATAAAAGGTTAAAACAAAATTTTCTTCAATGATTAAGAATCGAGATATGAAATGCTTTAAGTGCATGGGGAGAGGACATGTTTCATCATAATGACTCGATAAAAGAGGGATGACGATAAGGGAGGATGGCAAGTATGTGCATGAAAAAGGTAAATCATGATATGACTATGGGATCATGATTGCCTTAATTGTTGGACCCCGAACTTTTCTTAGAAGTTAGAACTATTAAATGAGAAATTGTTAGTGATTAGTTATGAGTGAAGAAAAAGGAGAATTCTTGAATTTGAAATGATATACAAGATTTAGGTAGTGAATGTAGTAAGTTGATAATGAGTGGGTATACGTGTGTATGTTCTGTTACTAATGTTCATGATCAATCATGGACTAAAATTTGTTCATGGATGATATTGAGTTTAAATAGAAGTTGAGAGGAATAATAGTGATTGAGCATGAAAGTTGAAAATGTAAAAAAGTAACAGAGCATGAATAGGTTGATTATGAATTATTGGTTTTTGATGATTTTTGACTAAACTTGCATATTTTGGAGTAGTATGAAATTATGTTGAATGAGTTGATTGAAATGGAGTAGAAAAACTAGAAGAAGAAAAATATTGAAGTGTTGGATTTTGGACAGTGGAAGTCTGAAAATTTTCTGAGAATGAATAGTAGAGAATTGGATTTTCGATCTGAAACTTCTGTAATTTTTCTGGGTTAATCTAGAGAGATTTTGATAAAAATGTCTTCATAAAAGTTGTAGCTTATCTTTCTAGCTTTCTAACGCTATCAAGTATGACATTTTTCGATATCAGGACTTAAAGTTATGATCATTTGAAGTTTGGATGCTGTTTAGGATGGACTTTCGGGACAATTGACTTATTTCGACATTTTGACCCTTATACAGGCAAAAATTGTTTTGAGGTCTTCATGGAAGTTGTAGATCTAGAAGTCTTCTTCAAAACAGTCTTTGAATGACATTAATCCGATATTTGTAGTGAAAGTTATGCCCTTTTTACCAAACAGATCTGAGGAAGAAAAAGCAAAGGAGGAAGAAGGGAAGCATTTCGTGACCGCGACAGGTCGTACTCGCAAAATGGCACGTTCGCACTGCAATTCTCGACTGCGACGCGTCGAGCTCACGAACTTGAGCGTCTGTGCTGCAGTTCGCGATCGCGACCAGTCACAATCGCGATGTTGCTGATTTTTCTGATCTGAACATCTTTCACTCTTTTGGAAATAACTTTGTCGTCCGACCTTCAAATGACCTGATTTTTAAAGCATTGGATTTCTAACTTATTCCTCTATCTATCCATAAAAATTTATAGTTTTGGAGATTAATTTGAAAAAGATTGATTGAATCAAAATGAGAAGATCAGTTGAAAGAGTATGAGTTGGATATTTTTACTGAACATGGTTCAGTATTTTGGTGATATCTTGATCTGTAGAGCTTCAAATGTGATGATTCTTGTTTCTAACTAAACTAGAGACATGGATCTACAAATTATCTTAAGGAATTGAATTTTTATTCAGTCTCTAAAACTTTCAATTTCTAGATGGAACTCGAGTACAGTGTGCAGTCTCGGTTAAATAATAGTCTAAAAATGTTTGGGCTATAACCTTCAGATTTCTAAACCAAATTGAATAATTTTGGTGTCATTAGAAACTTAAGACAATGGAGAACAAATGTTCTGAAGAAGTTGAACTGAAATTCCAATTGGAAGTTTCCCAAAATCTATTCTAAAATAAAAGAATACGTTTGCTCATGTTTTGTAACTCTGAATGTTGGGCTCCGAAAACGGGGTCCAACAGAAGATGATCTTACAGAAGATCAAATTCAAGTAGCTATGAAGAGCATACATGATGCATCCAATGCAGCTCAACCTGGAGGTATCTATGTTTCACATCATATCTCAAAACTATCAGGAAGTCAATGTGGAGTTTCCACTACAGATGCAACCTTCAAAGTAGTTGGAAAGTGACAAAAGGACAATACAGAACTATCATGGTTGAAGGTATCAATTTCAACTTAGAGACCTTTGTGCATTTGATCATGCATTTTAGACCTTTAAGTTTCATACCATCATTTAAAGAAGTGTTACACCTTCTTAGACAACTAGTTCCAAAACTACCTATACCGAATGATCTTGATCTCCTAGAAGGAAAACAAATCTTCAAACCTCCTAATATCAAAATCATAGATTTAGATGTTTTACCTTCAGAACCATCTGTTGCTAAAAACTTCCATCCACTGAGTGAACCTCAACAAGATTCTACTGTTGTTTTGGAGGAAGTTAGTCACACACAGAAGGATATTCAGGAAGCTTTGGTAAAAGAAATTGAGAAAATTCATACTGAAGTTGATGACCTGAGTGACTCACTGGGTGATCTTCATGAGGAAGTAGCATATCTACGGGTTACTATTGAACAAGACCTCAAGATGATCTGCACTGATATGCAACATATGTTTTCTGAAATTATGAAACGTCTTAATTGAAATTTTTTATTAATAACAAATAGGGGGAGAAGAGAAGAAGAAAGAAAGCATATGGGGAGACAAGAAGAGAAGATAGAAAAGTAGACAAGTTTTTGTGTTTACGTATATCATATATGTATTTCATATATGCATGTGCATTTCTTATGTTTTGTTGTCTCGTTATTCGTCTAAATAATATTCATCTGAATTTCATTTTATGTTTCTAAAATTATGATTATTTGTTATCATCAAAAAGGGGGAGATTGTTAAGTCAAGAAGACTTCACTTTTATTAATTTTGGTGACAATCAAATAATAATAATCTTAGAAATAAATGAACTGTTTTGATAAGTTTGTTAAGTGTGCATAAAAATGTAAGTATCACATAGTCATCACAGATGAAGCACAAAAACACAGATGAAGCAAAACACAGAAGAAGCAAATCATAGAAGAAGCAAAACACAGACGACACGTCATCACAGAAGAAGTAAGACACAAAAGAAGCAAAACACAGACGACACGTCATCACAGAAGAAGCAAAAAATAGAAGAAGTAAAACACAGACGACACATCATCACAGAAGAAGCAAAACACAAATGACATGTCATCACAGAAGAAACAAAACACAGACGACATGTCATCATAGGCGAAGTGAGAAAATTAGACGATACAAAATAGAAGGTACACTAGAACGTCAGACAGTTAGTTAGTTGGAGTTAGTTACAGAACTCAACTAAATAACTGTTTCTGGAAGAAACAAGAAGCAGTTGGAGATTTAGCCTATAAATACTAGTCCTAGTCAAAGTCTGAGAGAAATATTTTGTTATTGTTGTTGTTGTTGTTTTACTTATAAAAATTATGTATTCAAAGTGCGAAACAAGAGAGCAAATACTACTATAATGAAAATCTCACAATATCTTTCTAGTGAGAGAAAGAAAAGGCTAAAGCCTGGAGAGGCTAAGATAGCAGAAAGAATACTTTGTGAAAGAGACCTAAAGATGCTCTGGAAGGGAAGAAAGAATACTTGTAAAGTTGAAAGTATAGTGAAATCTTATACGAACTCTGAGTACTGGACGTAGCCTAAGGTTTGGGGTGAATCATTATAAAATCGTGGGGTCTATTCTCTAACCTTACACTTTATTTTTCTTGTTGGTAGACAAATTACTTGCGATTCAAATACGTATCAACTTTAGTAAAGTATCTTTGGTATTCATTTGATAGTTGAAAAAGATTTTCAAGAAATATCAAAAGATTTGTAGTCTAGAAAAGATTACACTCCCCATCAATAATAACAAATAAAGCGTGTTCACTTCAGTTTTCAAGTTGAAAGAATGATGGAAATTGTGACATAAGAGTTGGTGGAATTTCATAAACATTATGATTGTAGGGAACTTTTTCAGTAGAGCTTGCCAAAAATGATTGTAAGATTTGTGATTTCTGCTCTACCAATTGTTGAATATTTGAATTCCTATCCTTTCTTTCATAGCCTACTTTACTTCTTAGCCCCATTACAACCAAAAGAATAAAGACCTTTTTGATTCATGTATATTTCGTAGATGGGAGTAATGGAGAAGTAGATAAAATGTAAGCTTATGGTATGAGACATGCATGAGAAGATGATTGAGAGTAGCCCTTAAATACTTGTGTGTGAAAGTGAATGCTTTATAAGAGACTTCATTCATGGCATATGATTTTGATTAATTGAAGCATTATGAGGTCTTATTGTTGCTTAGTTGTGGTCTAATTTATGAAGTATTATGTGACCTTGTATCTATGTTTCAATTCTTGCCTATAATGCTTTCGTCTTATTGGATTGAGCTATGATGATGATTGGGTGTGAAATGATGAAAAGGAAATGTTTGTGAGTATCATTCGTTTTAAGTAAACCCTCTAGAGACTATAACTCCTCCATTATGCCTCCATTATGGACGCATAATGTTTTAAAGGCTTGTGGCATATGCTAAATGCCACCGTACACCTACGAAAGTGGAATCAATAACTTGGTTAAGGATCTAGTAGTTAGTTTTCTTCTTTTCTTTTCTTTTTTGCTTAGGGACAAGCAATAGTTTAATTGTGGGGGAATTTGATAAGTCAAATTATTCTTATATGATTTTGGGATGAATTGGAACCAATTTGACTTATTTTTATGTGAATTTGGAGCTTTAATTGGTTAGTTCTCACATATTTCAACTTTATTGCTTGATAGCTACAAATGGATAGATTTCGGGGATAAAAGGCATAACTTTTACTATGGATATCGGATTAAGGTCATTCAAGGATGCCTTCAAAGAGGACTCCGAGTTCTATAACTCTTGTGAAGACTCCGAGGAGAGATTCTGTTGACTAAAGGGTCAAAAGGGTGCATTTTACAAATGATCAGTGTATGCTTGTTTAACGGACACTGGCTAGCCAAGATTGCTCCCAGACCTAAGAAGGTCCACACTGCCTAGCCAAGATTTCTCCTAGACCTGAGAAGGTTTGCTAAATGGACAGATGTTCGTTTAGCAGATATTGCCTGGCCAAAATCGCTCCCAGACTTGAGAAGGTCTACTAAACGGACATTATCAGCCCAAGGACAATCTGCTTTCCACTATTTGGCAAAAACTAAGTTTCTATGAACCCAAGACAATATAAATACTTATTTTATGACCTAATTATAGGGAGGGAACACTGAAAACAAGGCAGCCACATAAGGAGGCACTGAAAAAGAGACAAAGAAGAAGTTTTAGAGGATCAATCCAAGCATTGGAAACAATCTTGTTTTGTGTTCTCTCTACCTTCTCTCTCTACTCTTTCTTGAATGTTGAGCATCTTTATGTGTATGGTTTCTGTTATCATGTTCAAGAACTAAACCTCATTTAGGGTTGAGGGATGTAACCTATTTGGGGGATTGATTTGTATTTTATGGATTGATTGGTGTTGAATGAAAGTTATTGGGTTATGTTTATCTCTCTTGCATTTCACTATTGTCTCTATGCTTGATCACCATAGATGCCATCTTAGGAATCATATGATGAACTGAGAGGTGAAGTATGATTTATGCACTAGGAAGATAAACACATTAGATTTAGAGATATAGATATCCTAAGCTAGTGTGATAGATTGTGGTTGCTTTTTCTTCATGAATTTGACTAGTTAAGTTGCACATTGAGAAGTGGTAATCAACTAGTTAGATATTCTTATATTTCTTGAGAGAGGATATGAATAAAGTTTTGCAATTGTTATTATAACTTGTCATTCAATCAATTTCACAATTTATTAATCAATCTCTTGAGTTGGTGAACCCCAATGCCCTAAGTTTAAATCATCAAATTATCTTTGTTTGTTATTTTTCAGTATTTGCAATTTACTGTCTACCCAAATCCAATCAACTTTTAATTTTATTGTTCGATCAAGTAATTAGAATTAATTTGATGTTGAGTATTTTAGTCCCTATGGGAGACGACTTTGGAATACTCGATTTGTAGGTACTAGGAACGACTCTGTGCACTTGTAAATTTTTTCGATCACCGAGAAGGATGAACTAGATTACCCCTGACTCCTCTTATGTTGTTCGCTATTTCTCCATTTCTGTTCATCAATATTAACCTTTTCAATTCTCAAAGCTTCGTTAACCATCTCTTTATAATCCCTAATCTGCAGTGCAATAAAGAGTTTCTTAATGTCATGGTAAAGGCCTGCTTTAAATCTTTTACACTTATCTACCCCGTTAGAATTAATCTCTCAACATATATACTCAATCTATCAAACTCTTTCTCATATTCTGATATTGCCCTATACCCCTGTTTCTAATGAAGGAATGGATTCCTTATCTCATCCTTGTAAGCCTCCCCTACATATTTATCTGCAAATTAGGACAAAAAGTACTACCAAGTAAGATCCTGTGGTGGAACAAACCTTTTAATGGACTCCCACACTGATATACTGGTCCCTGAAGAAGACCATCTACACATTCCAATCTCTCTTTTAGTGTGCAATGGAGAAGATAAAAAATTCTCTTTACCTTGATTAGCCAAAACTCGGTAACTGGAGCAGTAATTGATGTCTCCCCTAGAAAATCCTCTGCTCCCAACCTCTTAGATTTCTCTAATGTAAGTTTCTGTAATGGAAGAGGTGGTTGTGACTGTACAGGAACTGCAATAACCATCTATTGTTTCATATAGTCCACTATAGTTTGGAAAAGCACTGTCGAGTTAGCAATTGGTTGACCAGTAGGTGGTGGTACGAGCTGTGCTGGTTGCCCCGTCATACCTCTATCTGTATCATTAGCTAAGGCATGACTTTCCTCCTCTCCCTCAGCGGCTCCCAAAGTGCCTTATTATATTCTTCAATCTATAACAGACAGAAAGGGTGGATCGATATTACAGTCACATCATATTCTCATATAATCCTTCATTTGGCATGCACACAATCATAGACCCAAAACTGCTTAAACCTGGCTCTGATACCACTAAATGTAACACTCCACACCCAATAATAGAATTGACATTATCGAGCATTACCATATTTTTAAATATCTAATACTTCAAACTACAACATTTTCTATTTAAATGCTCATTATTCTTGCAATTACTATTCACTTTATAAAAATTTAGACAGAGTTTCCTTTATATTTACTTAAAACCTCCTGCAAGAAACTTTAATACACTTCTCATACAAGCTACTTAATTCTCCACCTCCATGTCAAACTATTTGACAAAATAATTTACCCATCCTTTAATAAATTTCAACACATCTAAACTAGATTTCATACATAACTTTCATGTATTCATATATAATTCACAATAAAATCCTATAAGATCCTTCACTTCTTTATGTGTACATGCCATAACTAAAAACAAAAATAACATTTTGTAGTACATCCACCTCCAAGTCTTCTAAGATCCTCTGCGTGACTCTTGTCTTCTAGTAGATCCATCACAACTTTCTTGTAATTCTCTTCAAAACCTACCAGCAGAAATAAAATCCACACGCTAAGCTATAGGCTTAATGGTGTTCAAACAATTCCATTTCTCATCAATTCAATTCATTCAACTATAACTGGCATAATATATCATATTTTTCAAATATAAATATCTTTATTTATTTCTAAGCATAAATAGGCATTTAAAATCAATTTATGAAATATAAACATATACCTATTATAATAATTCATATCTAAAAATGCAATGATCAGTAAATTGTACATTCAATTACTACTTCCATTTGAAGTTCTTTAATCATTAATCAAGCATTTATCTATTTTCTTTAATTGCCCCAAAGTAAAATCCAACGGAATTGCATCACCAAGTTGGATAAGTAGGATTTTAAAATACCAAACCTAGTTCTCGAAACCATGCTATCCATTTTTTTATATACATTCATATTAAAACTGAGCTTTTGGAGCCATGCAGTTCATAACACAAATCAAATATCTTACACTGGAACCAAGCTCTCAGAGCCATACATTCTGGTAACGTATATCATAACACAGTACTACTAACTCCCTAATTGGCATGCCAACCTTATCACATTCCTCCAATTCCAATCTGTTTTACTAGGGGCAAATCTAATCAAATTCCATTGAAATTTCATAATAAAAGCTCGTAATAACTAATCCTAGTTATTCCATATTCATCCAAAGTAAATCATTCTTTAATGTCATTTTTTTCCATTATTGGTTTTAATTTAGTTCATAGAACATTCAAGACATATTCATGTCACCAAATAGTCAAAAATAACATGCATATCAAGTTCCCAATTCAAATATAATGTATGAAAATTGGGGAAAATACAAGTTATAAGTCTAAAATATTAATCATATATACTACTTCATTTACAATCTAATTAAATATTTTTAACAACAATTTTATAAACCCCCAATTTTATCTTAAGAACCCTAATTTACCTAATATACACTTTTTAGGGAAAAATAGAATTGCAAGAACACATACCAAATTGATGTCCAATTCTTCAAATTAAGCTTCCATCAACTTCGATTTCACCAACAATTCCTTATTCCTTCTCTTTATGTTTCTTTCTCCTTCAATTTCTCTTCTTTATCTTTATAATATTGCATAAACGTTTAATTTCATGCATTTTATTCATAAATGTATGCAACTACACCAAAATCATATACTGAAAATAATCAAAGCTCCGTTAACTTACCTTATAAATTTTCGAGTGTAACATCCCGTTATCCCATATTAAGGTTAGAACCCTAGAATAGTGTACATGAGAGTTTATTGAGAAGTTAGAAATTGAATTTCATGCTCATGCATAATATAGCATACACACACATGTGATTATTACTCATTGCACACGTTAAAATGATTGTACATGCATTCATTGACATTTTTCGGGTATAATTGATTTATAAATGTGATTATATTGAGAATTGTGGATTTTATGTATTGAAAATTGATTTGGTGATAATGATTATTGATTTAGATTTTTTTTTGGTGGAATTTGGAATATTTTTGAAATTTATTAGTATTTTTGGACTAGAAAAATGCAAAGTGGCAAGTCAATTGGTAAGTGGTAGTAAAAATAAGTGTCAAATGACAATTGAAATAATTGGCTAATGGTATTAGGATTTGTTGAGAATATGATATTGAAAATTGGGTGACAATTGGAGTAGAAAATGGAGACAAATTGACTAGTTAAATAAGAGAACCAAGTGAGACCATAGGAAAATGGACATGTGGCAAGTGACAAGTATCACTTGCCAAGCCTTGCGTCCACCCCTTACGACACTCTCTACCAAGTGAAAGACCATCTTCATTATTATTTTTTTTGTCTTTCACTTTGTTCATTTGTTCTCACTTCTTGTTAATTTCTCTTCTCATTTTCTTCAGTCTTCTTCATCTACGATACTCATTTCTTACCCTCTCAATGTAAACCTTGCTCTCACCTTTCATTTGCTACTTTCATTTTGTCATCTTCGTCATTGTCACTAAAAGACCAAACCCTACAACCTTTGATTGGTGATGATCGTGTGATATTGGAAAGTTAGGGTTCACGTGATTTTGAAGAGTTTGGAGTTTTACCAAGTAAGTAACATGCTAATTCTCATGGGTAGTATGAATGTCAAACAAATATGTTGATTAATTGATATTAAATGAAAATCAGACTAGTGGTCGTTATACATGTGCATCGTGGAGGAAGAATGAGAATACTGGTATCTTGTCTTCGTGTTTTTGATGATCAATATTTCATAAGTTATTGTTGAGATTATTTTTATGATATGCTTATGTTTTGTTTTCACTGTTTATTACTGTGGATCTCTTTGGGTGTTATAGAGGTGTACTAAAATAAGTCTAGAGTGAAAGAAAAGGAGTAGTGTGATGTCTTGAAATGGGAAGAATTAAAATGATAAGTTAGAGATGAAATGAACGTGTTAATGAAGACAAGCATGTGTAGAAAATATGATGAATGTATATATATGATATGTTCTGTTTTTGAAGTTTATGATCAATCGTAGATTTTGATTTGTATGTGAATGAGTTAAGCTAAAATGGAAGTAGGAATGAAGAGGAATTGATGAGGACATAAGTTAGAAATGATAGACCAAACTAAAGAGATGAACTAGTGATGAAAATATGCTAATACATAAAATCTGGGTAAGTTCATCTGTCACGATAGTGAGAGGAAACCGTAAAGGAGTTGCACGATCTTCCACAAGCACAATCGTGATTAAGAGGAAAAATCAGGTAGTGCACGATCGTGACAAAATGGAGACATCAGGCAGTGCACGATTGTGCATAAGCACGATCGTGACAGAGAGGATTGAACAGGCAATGCACAATCGTGTACAAGCACGATTGTGACAGTGAGAGTGCAATGTTTTTTGATAGTTTTCAACACCCTTCACTCTTTTGACCATAACTTCTTCTCCGGACCTCCGATTGACTTAAAATTTGAACCAAAAACTCCTCACACGTTGTCCTTCCTCTCCACTAAATTTCATGGCCACCTGAATCCATTAGGAAAAGATTAATAATGGTTGATTAACGAGTTTAGGATGAAAATAATGAAGTGTTCTGGAATTCGTTAAATGGAGTATTTTCACTGAATAGGCATCTGTATTTTATCTATATCTTGATCTGTAGACATCCAAATGGAATTATTTTAAGTTTAGATTCAACTGGAGACATATAGATACAAATTTCATAAAGGAATCAAATTTGAATTCTGTGTATAAGAATTTCAATTTTTGGCTTGAAGTTGAGTACCGAGTGTCGTTGTAGTTTGAGTACAGTCTGAAGTATTTTGTGTATAACTTTCAAAATGCTAAAACAAATTATGTGAACTTGTTGTCTATAGAAACTTAAGACATATGGGAACATTTGTTTAGAAGAATGTACTACCTAAATACTTCATTTTCCTTATTATATGGTCATGTAAAATTGACCCGAAAATCTGTTATAAGAAAAGCTAGAATGATCGATTGAGTGATGAAATTAAAATAACTTTGTTTTATTAAGGTGTAAACCTAAGTTCAAATTAGACATATATGAGCTTTGAATTATGAATAATTATGTGATGTAAATAAAGGAAACATACACAGGATTTTCATTGAGCATGCATTGTCAATAATCCATAGATACATATATGAATAAATGAGTACTTATATAATTGTGCAAAGTTGTGATATGTGTAAATGTAGGTTGCATTATATAAAGGAGCAATTACAGCCTCAACATTTAGACATTATCGGGACTTTGAGGCAATAGCTATTTGGAGCAAACAGTGAGTAACCTAGATGGTCTCACATAATAAATTATTTGTTTTAAATTATGTATTGAATTATTATGTGACTATGATTGTGTTGATTCCGGACATTGAATGTTCGAGGCATTTGATGCATAAATAAGATATTGAAAGTGCTCCTTGTATGTGAACTTGACGAAATAAGTGATACTCAACATTATTGTTGAATGTCGGACAAAGGTCCGATGAGAAATGTGTATGTGAATGTGTAAATGAAATCAAGTGACTGATTGAATACATGTGAATGTGATGCATTTCATTACATAAATGCATGACAACATTAAGGCTGTTGTGACTGGAGTAGCTACTGAAAAAGAACTTGAAGCTCTTAATGTGAAAAGAGCCTCTAGCTCAATTGTTAATGTACCTGGTATCTACTAAGGGATATGGGACAAAATCTGAAACAAACCCAGTATCCACAAGGGATATGGGCTAGTAAAAAGGCACTCAGTCTCAACAAAGTAATAATTGGAAGTGAGTCTCATGTGCATTACATATATAATTGATAAGTATGTTTCAAATGATCGAAAGTAACTGTTTGACTGCTATAAATGTGAAATATGGATTAAGCAAACAAAGTGTTATGTGATGTTACATGATGATAAATGAAATGATATGAAATATGTGATTGTACCTGCTGATGTGTTATATGATTTAAGTGAAGCATGAAGGATGGTTAACTCACTGAGCTCGCAAAACTCACCAAAATTGCAACGTTGACATTTCAGGTTCAAGAGAGAGGATTTAGCTTCTAAGTCAATTTAGAAGAGAACTAACACTGATTTTGGATTGAAGACATGGCTCAAAGATCGGTCAACTGGGACTGAGGAATTTAGATAAATTTTTGTATAAATCCTCATATATGTAGGCATGTTATGTATATAGAGATGTAAACTCTGATTAGTTTTTGATAATGTACATATATGGATGTTATTGTAAGGTTACAATGTACATATTTGATTTTATGAAATGAAATGAGGAATTGTGAGGTTTTAAATATTGTCACATTTACGCATTAATTGATGATGCCATGATTAATGATAGGATTGAATTTTCTTATATTTTTCTATGCATTTACATGTGATTTCAATCCTATTTTTATGATAGAATGTGTGATTTGTGTTTAATTTGTGTTGAATACTAGGTTGAATATGTTGATATATTTTTGATACCAAAATGACAATATTTTTTAAAGCAAATTGAAATACAACTGTTTGCCTAGTTTAAAAAAATCAAAAATAAATTAAAGTTTGCCATGCATTCTAACGCTGCTTTACATAGTGTTACAAAGAAAGAGGCTGGAGCCAAGGGTTTGAGGAGAGGGTTTTAAAATTGTCAAATCAACTTTTGGCTAGGCAGTGTCGGCGTAGGAGGGTTTGAAGGGATGAACTGATTTTCATTTTGTCTTGTCATTTACAGTGACAGCAGGGACATTAAAGCAGCAGACAACATAGAGCAAGGAAGGTTTTTAAGTGATGTTTTAAAATCATCTTGTCACTTGTATAGGTGTGCCGGCGCAGACAATAAGAGGGACATTAAAAGCAAAGCACAAAGTCATGGTTAAGCTATTTCTATCATTTTAAAGTCGTGATTTATTTTCGGATTATTGTGTTGTTGGCATTAATTTTGATGGTTTTGGAATTAATGATCTTGATAGATTATTTTGATCATTTTATTTCGAACCTATTGCTAAAATATTAATTGTAATCCGTAATTATTACTTTTGATATTTGTGAGTGGCATCTAACGATCGTTAATCGTTAGAAACAACATAACTGAGGTTAGATAACCTGAGCGTGTGAGGTTACTGCTTTTATTGATCATTTTCCTATTCATAATACGACTTCCAAATTGAATCTAGAGATCGTATCCTAGGTTATTTGGTAGGTAGATTTAATTAATGATCGTATCTTGATTAATTACACCTAAAGGGAAACCGAGATTTGTAGAGTGTTCTATTAGTCTCAGATCAATAGTCCGAAAAGAATTGTAAAGACTTTAGAATGAAGGAATATGCTTGATTGTGCTTAGGTCGAGATTGACCCTAGAACCGGACATCACTTATACTCGACACTTTTTCTCATTTTCGATTATTTGTCTTAATTTGTTTTCAATAGTTTAATTTTATTTTTAATTTCTAAACTGTTTGAAATCCAAAAACCCCCCATATACTTTCCTTGCATCAATTAATTTCATTACAAAAATTAACCGAACATTCCCTGTGAATTCGATCCTGACTTACCACAACTACAAATTTTAGTGTGCAGAGTCAGGTAAATTTTGCAGTGCACTCGACACCTGCTGTCAAATTTTGGCACCGTTGCCAGGGAGTGTGGTAGTTTAATTTTCGAATTTGATTTTGGTTAGTGTTTTGTGAATATATTTGCTTATAATCGTTCTTTTTATTACTTGTTAATTTTTAATTGCCCACTAGTGTTGGTGCATGGTAGTGACCAGGTCTCCTCGTAGAGAAATTAAGCAACTTGATCCAAAGATTGAGAGAACATTGCGGAGATTGCGTAGGGAAAGGTCAACCTTGGTAAACGAATTGGAAGCAGAATCTGAAGACACAATGGCAAATCCGAGAACTCTAAGGGAGTTGGCTACACCCGATTTAACTCATAGACCATTATGCATAACA